>APFE030011569.1:0-12302 GCA_000404065.3 Pinus taeda
TTATAGTTGCAGTTACAAAATGAGAAATCATTTTTCAAAAATCGAGAAACAGGATATAAATATTACAAACGTATCCATAACTAAAGAATAAAACATGATTGCCAATGACCATTTTCATGAACAACTATGCGGATTGGCAGCTACAGGGCTCAAAAAGACACTCAAGTTTGATGGTGAACTCCAACTTAGTTAATGCATTTTTCTTCAACTGCAGGATTTTAAGTGCACCTGGATTTGAATATCCCTTATGCCTATGTCTGATGACATAGTTTGTGGAACTTTAATGTGATTGGTAATTATTTAACTGTCGAGATAAAGGCGAAAGGGAAGATATTTATTTAGGCTTTTGAACAATGTATTTTTCAATATGCAGTAATAAATAAAATAATTTTTATTTGAAGTTTGATTATGTTAAAGAGTTTAGAAGCTCATTAAGTGAAGATGCTCATTTCACTGTTTGATGTGTAGTTGTTCATGTAACTTAAAAATTAAATAAAAATTTAACAAAATCTAAAAATTAAAAAACTCTACAAAACATTTAATTAATATCCATTTATAAAAAAAATATTGGAATTGAAGAAATTTAATCCTTCTTAGTTTATGTTAGATCTCTTTTTAAAATGTATCCCTTTTAAATAAATATTTTCTATTTTAAGTTTGATAATGTTATTGATGGGTATTAATTAGTAAATATTTTCTATTTTAAGTTTGATAATGTTAAAGAGCTTAGACACTCATTCTATACGGAGTATGATGTGTAAGCTTCTCCATTCATGAAAATAAAAAGTAAAATTTATGTTAACTAGAAGTAAAAGAAATGTGTTAATTTGATGTTTAAATATTATACTCTTCATATATATCTATATATAGAAAAAAATTATGTTTTTATGGTTAAAATTTTTATTTGGTCTTATATATACTCTATTTAGCATTCAAAAATACAATTTATACAATGAAAAATAACATGTCATTGTATTTTGCACTCTAATCACCTAAGAAATTTGATCGCTCTTGGCTCATATTATATCCACACATAAGATAGATATAAAATGTATAAACAATATTCTAATGATGCTATGAATTATTAATAACTACTGTAAGAAATTTTGATCCCTCTTGGCTCATATTATATCCATATATAAGATAAATATAAAATGTATAAACAATATTCTAGTGATGCTATGAATTATTAATAACTGACCTAATTACAGACTTAGAAAAAGAAAAATGTATTAAACAACTCTCAAATTAAAAGTGGCAATGAATTCTAGTAATTGTTGTCATGAACAAACATGAAAAAACAAGACACCTATATAAGTAGTCACTTGGTACTTCTTTCATTCAATGTTTTTCATAATTAAAAAAAAAAAAAAAGACTATGCATGAGAAAAATGCATGGTTAGTTAATGACTATGTTGGTATAAGCAACATAAGCAACACTCTAGAGTTGTGTTGGTTGGAGACTTAGAAAAGGAAAATTGTATTAAACACGTTTAATAAATTGAAAGTACCACTTGAATTTAGTAATGTTGGTCATGAACAAACCAGACACCTATCAGTAGGCACATGGTACCTCCTTCCTTCCATGTTCTCCATAATAAACCAACAAAAAATAAAAATAAAGACGAGGGAAGTGCTGGGTGAGTTAATGAAAAGTCCTAAACATTAATAATAACACACATGAGGACAAATAAGCAGTAGGACACTACCACGTGTGTCGAGGAAGGAAAAACTGAGGGCAACAGTACACCATATGGAGAGAGATCAAAAGACGGAAAATGTTCCTCACACGGGGAGTTGGACTGTAGAAGCTGCAACAACTCATTTGACTAGAAACAACATGCTAGATACACACAAATATAATTTTTTCTATAATTTCATATTATATGTGAGAAATATATTTTATATGTTTCCAATAAATTGTATGTATTACGTGCATGTATTACCTGGAATGGATACTTAATTAGGGGTACTAAATCCAATAGGTTATGTATAATTGTTTGTGGAATGGATACTTAATTAGGGGTACTAAATCCAATAGGTTATGTATAATGGTTTGTGTTGGGAAAGAAAGATTGTGAACAGGAAAACAAAAATATGTTGTACATGCATGATTCAAATTAATATTTTTAACTGAGCTTAGGATATTCCTTGTGTATGTGACCAATGATGTTGATATTTAAACAAAAACAAGGTAGATGATTATGTAATAGTTCTTTTCTATTTGGATAAGCATAAAAGCACAGAAACTGTAACTAGGTTCAGTCTTCATAATAACATGATCTTTGTAAATGATGAAATAAAAGGAATAAAATTATTTTTGTATGCCTTGATACATGTGTTTCATGAGCAAGAGGTTTATTTGTTAGTGGTTCCCATTAAGAGCCTTAGGATTTATTATTAAGTCAAAGATTCAATTCCATGTATGAAGGGCTCTTCTTGAGCCTATGTTTAATGTATACAAGTCTATAAAAATGTCTAAAAGCCCTCTAAAGACAAGCACAATCCCTCTTGAAGAAGTCAACCTCAAAACAATAACAAAGGAAGATCATGTAATGTTGAATGAATATACACATATCTTGACACTGACATGTCGACTTAATATGAGGATTGAACCATTATATATATGCGGCTAGGGTCACCACAATAGGTAGAATTTCAGACAAGTATCTCTTTTTTTTTTCTAATGGGTACCACAAAGATGAAGTTTCAACCTCTCCACAGTCTCAGTGGATGAAGTCTTGGCCTCCTTACAGTCTTGGTGATCACTGTCTTGGCCTACCAATGCAGTAATCACAAAAGAAACCTTAGATGCCACAGAAAAGGACTCGGGCATCTTCTCTACATACATACTAAGACATGGTCTCGACATAGATGTAATCATGATCTTGATGAAGATATCAATGCAACTCTCACATATATATACATATATCTATATGAATATCTCATTGTTATGATGATGATCTCGGTGAAGGTGTAACAATGATGATCTCGGTGAAGATCCAATAAGGATGATCTCAGTGAAGGTACGACAATGGTGCAGAAGTAACAGTCTCAATGGTGTAGTATAGATGACCTCAATGTTGCAGCAATGATGAATTTAGTAGCAGAAATGATGATCTCAACAATAACGAAGAAGAGGATTGGCATCTTGGTCTTGGAGTGGCTTATAGGTCAAGGTTCTTGGTGTTGGTATTCATCAATTGGAATCTCTATAAGAATAATTTGTGCAGATTTTCCTCCCAAAGAGTGAGAGGTTTTGGCCCTGGCAGAGATTCAACATTTTTTTCTTGTCTCTTTTGTTTTGGTAACTATTTGATGAAGTAAAAGAACATACACTAATAATAAGAGAAATTTTTTGTCGATAAGAAAAAATAAAAATTACCTCACAAGTAGTTATCATTGTGAGAAGAACCTAATCAACCTAATTACCCTATATTCTTTAACACATCGAACGAAGGTTCATCCTTCTTTTCTGCATCAGCATCATCATTGGCCTCCCTAGGAATAGGAAGATCTCGAATCTTTCTAAGAGCATAATGTTCATTAAAAGTGACATCATGACTTGATTCCACTTCCCTTTGACCAAGCTCATAGACTATATATGCCTTCGAAGTTTCACCATAGCCCACAAACGTTCCTTTCTTCGCATAGGCATCTAGTTTGTTTCTTTTCTCTTTTAGCAAATGAAAGTATATGGGAAAACCAAAAATTGTAAAATGAGAAATATCGGGTTTCTTACTGGTGAATACTTCTTCGGGTGTCTTGAAGTCAAAATCTTGATGAGGGCATCAATTTTGGAAATACACAGCAACGTTGGCAGCTTCTCCTCGTAAGAACTTCAGAAGACCCTGATAATGAAGCATAACTCAGGTGGCTTCAATGGTAGTATGATTCTTTGTTTTGGAAACACCATTTTTTTCAAGAGTATATGCAGTTGTAGTCTCCCTCTTAATGTTATCTTTTGTACAATAGTCTTTGAATTCATTTGACTCATATTCGGTCCCATTATCGGTCCTCAATATTTTGATCTTCTTCCCTGTTTGATTCTTGACCAAGGATTTGAAGGAGCGGAACCATTTGAATACTTCATCTTTCTTATTTAAGAAGTAGATCCATGTCTTGCGAGAGAATTCATCCACCAAAATAACACAATACAAATATCCACCCATATATGTCACAAGCAACATACCTGATAGATCAAAATGTACCAAAGGCTTATGAATAGAATCAACAATAATCTTCTTAGCTTTTACTTCATCTTTCCTGTACTTGGTTTGTGCAACAGCAGATGCATTTGAGGGAGGCTTTGCTATTCTTCCTTTGACATAGTCCATGGCATCATTCTCTTCCAAAGCCAATCCAAAGTCATCTTCCATGCATGATAGTCGAATGCATCCTTAATCTTGTCCTCACATTTGAAGAAATATGTAGTTGTCATTGGGAATAGCTCCAAGTCCTAGTCTAATAACTTCCCTTAGTGATTTCTTTGCTTCACTCTTGCTTGGGCTTTGTCTTCACTTGAGCTCTGATACCATGTTAATTTTAGATAACAATTTTATGTTCTATGTTTAAGCATAATTTAGTTCAATGATCCTTTAGCAGCGCAATGACAATTTCCAATTATATCCAGTAGCAATCACATCAACATATAAATATTGACAGTAAATTCAGATAGAACATAAAATCGTATGCAGAAGACAAGCCAAGAAAACATGACACAAGATGTGGTGGAGGCTAGGGACAAACCCCAATATGGGGAAGCCCTTTGATCACATCTTCTTATTATTCTTCAATAGTTCAGTGGGGAGAGAGAGTACAAATATCATAAATACAAGCCCAAAAAGGATTTGCCAAATTAGCAGTCAATGCAACCCTAACCAGAAAGTCAATGGTGGTCAAAGATGCCCAAAAACATCCTCCGAGTAACTCAGTCAATAGTAGTCCAATTCATCCTTCCAAGAGAGTAAAAGTCAACCCAAAATAATTCAATCAAAGGAGAGAGAAACATTGTTTTAATTTTTTGCGGTCAAATATGAAGTTAACATTTGTCAAACTATCCCAAACCCCTTGTTTTCAACCCAAAAAAAATAAGTAAAGAATGGTCAAATCTCCCTTGGTCAACACTGGACTGAAAGATCTAAGTTGACTCAACTCCCAAATTTAACCAAGATCTTTTCCTTTCGTGATGTGATTAGAATTGCAATTAAAATAGCATAAAGGAACATAAATGCATGCTGTAAACAAGAAGGAACATGAAAGTCATCGGTAACATAAAACTCAAGATTTTGCTAACAGAGTTCGTCCAAGAGGGACTACGTCTCCGGACCCCGGTGTCAAGATGGTGTAGGTTGTTGCATTAACTTTTTTCAATAACAATGATGTACATAAGAGGTGTCATTGCTATCATTCAAGGAAAATGCCCTCACGCAGGAGTGGCTCCAAGAGATGTTCTGTGACAGGAACTCTCAGTCAAAAAGGACTCCTATCAGTATGACACAAACTCATACATGATGAGAGTGAGCATCTCGCCAACATGGCATAAAAGGTATCTCAATGCAAACATGCATGGCGACACATGAGTATCCCATCAACATAACAACAAAAGGATCTCAAATAAAACATGACGAATCATGACAACAAGTACATCCCACAAATGATTCTGTGTCACATCAAGCAGGAACCATGAGACAAGCAAGAAAACAAGATCCCACATCAACATCAAACATGGATCTCTGTAGCACAATGCATCTCATAGCAAAAAGAAGTACATGAACACACTGCATATACCTCACATCCTAGGAACATCTGAAGAAAAGGATGTCAAATTGCTGAAGCTGGCCGTACCATCAATCTCGTGACATCAGATCTCATGGAAATTACTGCTCGCACATGAATGCTGACACCTGCACTCCACTTAGAAATGTGGTCAAAAAATGAAGTGATCAAATGGGAAATTTGAATGCACCATCAGATTTGTGGCATTGAATAATGCAAAATTGACTATCAAATTTCTGAATTATGAGAAAATGGAAATCTGGGGTTTAAGGAATCTTTTAGATTCCCCCTAGATTCCTTAAAGATTCCCTCCTCAAGTCCTCTGTAAATATAATGCTCAGATCAAAATTATGATTGCGCCATCAGGTTCGTGTCGCTGAGAGGTGTAGGATCGACATAAAATTTGTCTAATTTGGACACTGCAACAATTTCACCCTCTTAAGAATTTCGCCCAATCATGGTTTCCCCTGTGTTATTCCCAGGTTTATGGTTCCACGCTGCAACAAAAATTAATTAAAAATGTGCCTCAATTTGCATATGTTCTCCTCCGCTCCTCCATGCTCCTCGTGCAAATAAAAGTCGGGTTTTATAATAACATTTTAGGGCAGATATAACAACGATTCTGTTGTAGATGGATTCGTGACAAGCTTGCATTATGAGGAGGGGGTCGGGTGGTCAAACCACGAACCCTCCATATTAACCCCCAAAACTGTTTTAATAAACTGCATATATTTTTTTTGTTGGGGGTTAGGACTGCATTGGGCGGCCCGCCCCATAACTTCCACAACAATTTGAATGGGCGTTGTTGGTGTATTAAATGGAGGGTGCGTTTGTTTATTGGTTGCACATTATATGAGGTCACCCGGTGGGGGCCGGCCCACGTGGATCAGGCAGGTTCGATCCCCGCAGGCCTCACACTTTATACATGCATATGGTTAGGGGTTTGGGGGTGTGGGTCGGGTCCACCAAAGGTGGCCCACCCACCCCATATAATATATATATGGTGTAATATATGGTCACATTTTGGGGTGTGGGAGGGTTTGGCGGGGTAATGGCCACCAACCCAAATTTAACATTAAGTTTTGGTGATGTGGTTGGGCCAACGGGGGTCATGGCGTGTAGGCCTTTTAATAAATTTTGTTTCTTTGTAATGTAGTTTGGGGTGGCGGGGGTAGTGGCCCGCCACCTCATTTTTAATTATTTTTTTTGTTTTTATTATTATAATTTTTTTTTTTAAATTTGTCTAATATAGGGGATATTAGATAAATTAAAGATCCAACAAATTCTCCTGCTTTCGGGAGCTAGGTTTCATGCCTCAGGGTTGGTCAAAGTATAGGACACTTAAACTTGGCCCAAAGTGCAACTTTGACCAAAACTTTGACTGGCTCGTTCTCCCTCATACGAGCTTGGATTGACGAACCATTCGCACTGTTGTGATCTGGATGACAAGATCTACGCTCTGTTCATAGTTTAAAAGCATTCTGATCACTTTGATTTTCGAGCTTCCATAAGCTCTCTTTGTCCTGTGTGTCTCTAGAGCCACCTGGATCACTGAAGCTCTAAAATTTCGGCCTATTTTGACCTAGAAAAATTTAGCCTCCTGCCACATGTGTGAAGAAGAGAGAGGCTGCCTCCAAGTGGTACAAACCAAACAAGAGAAGAGAGAGATGATGTGATGTGTGATTATCTCCAAATGAGAGAAGGGTCATTCTTATTTATACAATTCGTTGAGGGTGGGGAGACCCATCCATTGGGCTTCATGAGCCTACATTTGACTGAGGCCAACTTTGACGATTTGTCCATAAGAAGAATAAATTCATAATTCCATTTCTTCTTGTCAAAATGAGATGATGTTTATATAAAAATTGTAAGTCTCTGACAGAGGGATCCAATGCAACAATCATCTCCATCATATGAGCTTTCCTAAGGTGGAATTTGGCCCTAGTTGCCAATTTTAACAAGTAGCTTCTCTTGTCTATTAAACAAGTGAAATATTTTTTGCTTTCCTACTACCTGTCCATAAAAATTGAAAGGGCTTCTTCCTGATTTTATTGAGAACCCCTTTGGTTGTGTAAGCAATCAAGGACCAATAAACTGGAATACTCAAGATTATTTCTTTCAATAAAATAAAATATCCTCCTTTGGAGAGGAACTGATTCGTCTAACAAGCTAGACATTCCTCTACCTTTTTTAGAGCCACAACTAGTCGCAAACCAATAAGAATTGGGTTTCAAACAAAATTCTAGGTACTTGAATCTCTCGATGATTGGCTTGGTCTGGAAGGGGAGTTGAGCAACTTAGGGAAAAAATTTGGGGCGAAATTTTTCTAATTGGCTATGTTTTGGATATTTTCTGAAATATATATAAGAATAAAAAAAAAAGTATTCACCCATTTGGTTAAGAATTCACCCATTTTTTACATATATATCATTAAATGGATAATATTCTAAAAAAAATTACCAATTTTAACAATAAATTACATTTTTTTTATTGATTATTCACCCACATTCTATATGTATGAATTTTCAAACAAGAATACTTGTCTATAATACTATACATGAGCATAATGTTTGAATCCTTCAAAAATACCTTGGTTGAGCTTGAATATAGATGACACGCTATTGGTCGAGTCAGTTATGCAAATGCATGACTTGAGGTTGTTTATTATCATACATGTTGCTTTACTAAACAAAGCCATAGCATTTTGTATTGCTATAACATCTCTGTTTAAGACATGGCCCAACAAGAAAACATTGTCCACAAATTGTAGATGAGTGAGGGATTTGTGCCTTGAAACCTTGACTCTTAGATCTCTGTAAGCTTTTGCATGGGACAATAAAAAACTCAACCCTACATCAATGATGAGAAAGAGAAAAGATGATAAGGGGTAGCCTTGGCAAAGCCCCATGGAACCTCTGAATAACCTTGAAGGGGCTCCATTAATCAAAACTATGAAGGAAGCCAGTTGAATACAACCCATGATCCAATTAATCACCTGATGGTCTACTCCCATCTAAGCTAAGGCCAGCCTAATAAAAGTCCAATTTTCCTTGTTATAAGCTTTAACAAATATATCTTCAGGGAAAAAGAGGGTAATGTATCCTTTACCATTGAATGCAAGGCTTCTTAAGCTATCACAACTATATCACGGATTTGTCTTTTCTGTAGGAACCCAAACTACTTCTATGAAATTATTTCACTCAAGACTGTGTGACGCATACTGGCTATGATCTTATAAATTTAATTGTATATTACATTCCAGCAGGAGATAGGCTAAAAATCCTCTAGAGAAATTACATCTTGCTTTTTCGGAATCAAGGTGATGGAGGTCGAGTTGAATTAGCCTCGAACTTTACTTGAAGCTCAAGATTCCTCAACCACCCTCAAGAGAACTTCCTTGATTAGGTCATACAACCCATGCAGACTTCAACCGTGAGCCCATTCAGACCTAGTTTCTTTCCTTTATTCAATAGAGAACGATATATATTTGAGCTCTTCCTCTTATACTTCTTTCCTAAGAGATGCATTCATTTCTTACGAAACTATTGTGGGGAAGAGGTTCACCACCTTGAGAATTTCTAGGACTGGGCATCTGGATAATTCTTGAAACAACCAGTGGAAGTAATTTATTCCTGCTTCGACCTTATGGTAAAAAATGGACATCATGTTCCCATTTGAATCCTTCAAATCCCATATTGTATTTAAATTCTTGTGGTGCTTTACATAATTGTGGAAGAATTATGTGTTGTTTTCCCCTTCTTTGATCTAGAGGGATTTTCTCTTTAGTCGCCACTCCACTTCTTCTTGAACTAGAACCTTGCTTTTTTCTCCTTCCAGAAATTTTAGCCTTTTGATTTCCTTAGAGGATAACACTTTTCATCCTTTGAGGAGGCTCTTGAGTTGTCCTTCAATCTATATAAGAGAAGCCTACTATCTATTTTAGAACTTTGAACCCCATCTTTAAACCACGTTCTCAGTTAAGGCCAAATTATCAACAAATTGTTGCATATATAAACTTTCCCTATATTTTGTCAGCAGTATCCACATGTTTGCAATGAGGGCCCTGTAGTATTCCTCCTATAGCCAAGTAGGATCGAATTTAAAGGGGATTAACAACTAACTTTCTACTAGGATTATAGTTAGTAGAATTGGTTGATGATTTTAAATGCCTCTAAGTTCCCCCAAGGACTTCAGAAGGAAGGGAATTCCTTTAGATATTTTGACACTATAAAGTGATCCACCCTATTTGAAACTCCCTCCCCATCACTCTAACTGTCCCTCCATATTCGGATTAATTTGATTGGTTTTATATCAACCAAATTATGAGACTTGAAAGAATGGAGGAACAAATTGCCTAAATTATCCAAACGAGGATGATGACCCCATACCTCTCGAATTGAAAGGGTGATATTCAAATATCCTCCCAAAAGGAGGAGGGGGGTGTCCATGAGGTCTTGATGAAAAAAAATCTTCCAAGTACTACTTTCTCCCACTAATGGCACATAAACATTCAACATTATTTTGGTGGCCCCTAACTCCTTAACCTCAAAATCCACACTAATATTTGAGTTCCAAGAAGAAGAGGCCATGTCCTGAAGAGTTGGGCTCCAAGCTATTAGAAGACATCTCGAATGAAAATCATCATCGCATGCTCTAAATACCATCCTTGTAACCAAGGCTCCAGAGTTGCTTTAACTCACTCCTCTAGCACCATCATCTCCTATGTGAGGAGGATGTTAAGGAATAAGCCTTAGAAGATCCTTTTTAGGGCCAAAAGCTTCCGACTTGATTGGTTTTGACCTATGATTATAGCCCTTTCAGGGTTTCTAACTAAGATGCATTTTTTTCTAGGGCTCATGTGAAGAGTTGGATAGGGATTTTAGCCTCAACACCGGGAGAAGACATGGGAGGGGGCATAGGATGGGTAGGGCCCACCTCTGAGGAGAGCAAAACTAGGCTACCAACCACTTATTCATTTGGAGAATAAACATTAAGAAAACAAGGACCTTTCTTAGGGGATGAGGTCTTTCTACTTCTGGGGATGATGCATCACAAAGAGGTTGTTCCTCCACGGATCCCAAGACTGGGGTTACCATGCTTGTTGAACTAGAGGGAGATTCTTTTGTCTGCTTCATCTCCTTTTTCATCCATGTTTTCCTTGTGTGCCCCACATCCTTCTTAGGATAGGCAGCCAATAGGTGACCCACCTCGTGGCATTTAAAACATCAGAAATGGATCACTAGTAATGAAGCTTTTTCACCCACATTCTTCCACATTTTTCTAGTATTAATTCAATGAGAAACCCATCCCTAGTGTCCACCTTAACCTACAATCATGCCCATCTAAGGTTCATATTAGATTCCTAGTCTCTTTCTATTCTTGTGAATTTTCCAATTTTGTTCCCTATTGCATGCATGGTGGATTCCACCCCAAATTTGATTGGAAGGCCCAGTAGAATTGTTCATGCCTTCTTTCAGTTGTGATCCTCCTACTATACATCAAATTTTATCGACCAATGTTAGAGTATTGAGCCTGAGAGACCACACAACCACTGCTTCTCCAGAATTTTCTCCACATTAGATTTCGAGTTTATTAAGAAACATAACCATCCATGTACTAGTCGATAAAATGAGGGGCTATAACCCAGCGTCAAATCCCAATTCTCCTTTATCCACTTCTTAGTTACGGCAATGGACGACGGCTTACCATAGAAGCTACCTACTACAATGTTTTGCAGGAAGAATGGCACCTGATCTAATTCTATTATGTCGCCTACAACCAATTTTTCTACTTGATTTTTTCGGCAAATACCTTTGGGGCCACGACTTTTACAATCCCATGTAAAGAGAAGGAGGGAGGTGGATCAACAACTTAATTGGATTTTTCTGCCATCAAATTACTTTAGGAGAATTCATTGCCAGATGTTTGTTTTTCAGGGCATTTGAATGGCCAGTCCTCCATCTAAGTACCTGTGGTCGCCATCAACATTTTTGAGTACTTTTGAAAACATCAGAGGGGATTCACCATATTTTCCCCGTGTCAAGGCTCAGTTCATAATCCACTTTATATCCTTTCATCCCGTCTTCCATCTGGTTCATAATGTACTAAGTTTGGTTCCATTTACTCTGCCAATTTTGAAAATTTCCCAAAACGTTGACAAACACGTGTCACTAATAAAACTATTAAAATGGAAAAAACTACCAAAAAACACCAACTTTAATGCAAGATAGATAGGATATCCGTCAAAGGAAAGAGATGTAGATTCAACCCTATAACATGGTCAACATCGAAAATCTCAAGTATCAAGCCCAACAATTAATATATGTGTGTGAGAGAGAAATTATCATCAAATTTTATACGTTTCTTTTTATTTTAAAATTATATAAACCCATAAACATAATACAAATTTAAATCATTTAAAATACTAAAATTTAAATAATTTATAACATCTTTGATTTTTTTATAGAAAATACTAATTCCCAAAAAAATCTAGTTCGAATATATATATATATATACAAAATCTT
>APFE030011587.1:32941-47123 GCA_000404065.3 Pinus taeda
CAAAGAGGTGGGTTCCTGTCTCCTATGATGACCACCTTTTCCCCCCTTACGAGGCCTCTGCTGTACCTCCACCTCTGTAGATGATGAATGGTCATCACCTTGCTCATAAGTTTCGGTATCTGACATGGTTTTATAGCAAGGTGGGCAAACTGAAGGATAAAATGAACTGCTGCCTCTGCCTGCAAAAATGCTGAGAAGTATGCTGTTTTCAAGGGGAAAAAATCATAAGGGAAATGTTAGGGGAGGGATTTTTAATAAGGAATGGGAAAATATATAAAAACAAGGATTTTTAAGGGATAATTCACAAAATGTTAAACACATCATCTCATCTGCCATTATTAGGAAATCATTTGCAACGAAATACTTTATTAGGATTTAATCATAAGGGAATAAGACTTCTTCTTGTCATAAGGGAAACAGGATTTTAGGGAAGGAATAAAGAGGAAAACAAGGCTTGGTTTTGGGGAGACACAGCAATATTCTTTTGCAGACAATAACTACAGCAATATGTCCATTTTATAAATATACACAGCTGCATCTTTCTTGTTTTTTTCTATGGATATACAACAGCAGCATGCCTTCTTTTTTTTCAATGACTATACACAGCAATATCTCTTTTGTTCATATTTGGTCATTTTGGCATATTATTGCTCTTTTTTCTTTTGTACATAACATTTTTATATTTTTTGTCATTCATTTATTTTTCTTGCTGTTTGTTCATTTAGTTTGCTTGCTGTGTGAAGGGTATTAGGGTTTGGGTAGAAACATTAGGGTTTTGTAAAGGAATTTGGGGAGGGATAGGGTTTTAGGAATTTGGGATGGGAATTTAGTATTTAGTGCAAATGAGATTAGAGATAGATATATTACAACATTTGTGAATTGAATTTCATAGGAAATAAGGAGGGAATAAAGAGGGACTTAAAACCTTGGAAAAACACATAAACCCTAGCATAATGCCTACATTAGCAATAGCCAAATTAATCCATTCTCTTGCCATCTTAAATGATAAAACCATTAGACACATCATTATTTCATCATCCATTAGCATCCTTCATGAATTTAGAGCCTACCTCGATCGATTTGGCAACTTAGGAGGGTGATTTGATCGATTTGGAGGGTTTCTGGACAAAACAGGCCGAGTGGTCGCGCCCCTGTTCTGAGTGGTCGCGCCCCTTGGAAAAACACACTGCAGAGATGGCTTTGAGTGGTCGCGCCCCGCCCAACTGGTCGCGCACCTGGTTTGAGTGGTCGCGCCCCCTGAAAAAGACTCTAACTGCTGCAAATCGCCTCTTTAAGCTCTCTCTTGTCTTTGCAAACTCTCACATGCATAATGAGACATGTTTAGAGGGAATTCACTCCTTATAGGCCCAAGTTTGAAAAAATTAAATCACCAAACCCACTTTCTAATGTTTTATGTTTTGACCTTCACTTTAACACTGTTTTAAGTTCACTTTGCCTGAATTTGATCTTTTGAGTGCTTTAACTCCGTTCTTTTTGCAGGTTGACTATCTGATGGACTCTGGTGAGGAAACCAGGGTTATTGCCGGCATTCTGAAGAATTTTGAAAATTTTCCTTATTTTTGCAAATTTCACATGACCTTGGGTTTAAAAACAGAGTTTTTAAATCCAAGGTATAAATGAGCTGTAGCTGATGAAAAATATCAATGGAACACATTTACATACCTCCTTCCGGCTTGCTGGAGACTATTAGACCTTTGACTCATGACCTTGCAGTGATTTTGACCAAAACCCTAGACCTAGACTTGGGATTTCAAGACAAAAATAAAACAAGTGTAACACAAGCTCGTTCAAATGATATGACCTGATCCAGCAAAGCCAAGAAGGGAACAAAGACCAGCTCCTCCATCAGTGTTATGGCATGCCTAGCGGGATGCAAAACTGATACTGATGAGACACCTACCTATGCATATGCAAAGAGCTTTTTATCACCGATGGAGGGCTCAAGACCGACAGTAACACAACCTATAGTTTCTACTTCTTGTAGCACTTGGCACACTCATGATGGCTGTTATGACTTATTGCATGGACATATTAGAGGGGAAAACTCATGGTTTTCTTGATTCTTTCATGACCTAATTGAAGGTATGATTGAACATTCGAGTGGTGGAGGTGGGGACTCAATGTGTAGCATTGAGATAGCCCACCTACTTACTCAATTCCTTGCAAAACACTTTCCTATACACTCCACCTTAACCATCCATCATGAAATACAATGGCCACCTTTTAAAAAATCGCTTGTTTGTCTTATTCGTTCCCAACACATGGGAACAAACTTTGGATAAAGGTGAGTGTTAACTGATAGTTTGGTCGAAGTTGCTATTATTTTGGCCAACTTATTTTAACCAATATTTTAAACAAAAGGCATTTTCTTCTATGCTCTAATGAATTTTAACGAAAGAGTTTATGCATCTCATACCTTATAGTTACCTTTTTGGGTGCTTGAAGCTACTTCCTCTCATGGTTGCAGATATCTTCAAATGTTGAGTGTAGTGGATTACAGATCCTATAGAATCATACATGGGATCTTTTAGTTGCTTAAGATTCCTTCACATGATTCAGAGTGAGTTATCGGAGCTGTTGAGTTGCTAGATGATGAAGTTTTTAGAGGTTTTCTTGTTGATCTGCAAATGGGGCCTGTAGGGTTTTTACAGTATTTTATAGCACTATGTAGTCTCCTATAACAAGCACATAAGCCCCTCATTCTCAATGAAAGATACTTTATAAGGTGGCATGAGGGCTTGATAATTCATGAAAATGGAGGCAATGACAATGGAGAGAATTTTTAGTTCAACTATGACGGAAAAATTGAAATATGTGGGTTGCTATAAGGTGAAATGAGGTGAATAGTAGAGGATTAACCTACTTGTGATGATTTATGATATAAATACTAATTTTTAGGGTTCTCAAGGTGTTTTTAATTAGACTATAGGCTCATTTTTTTATGGATTTGTAGCTTTTTATATAAACTTTTCATTTCGTAGTAGTTTTAGACTTTCTTGTAGTAGTTTAGGAACACTGCAAAAAACACATGAAAATGAGATGATATATTATGGATTATGTTGCGGGTGATGAAAATATATGGAATATGGCATAGGGATGTCATTTGGGTTGTTCTTGGAGTGACCTTGTTGATGACTTGGACTATGGTGCAGGATGGTCCTTCTAATTTGACCTAATTTGTTGGATCCTTGTTGTACTTGCATAAAAACCAATGTGAGAGACAAAAATGGTCTTTTTTTCTTTTTCTATCTTTTTCCATTTTTTTTGGGCTTATTGGTAGCCTCATGGAGGTTTTCAGCTAGTGAAAATGCCTTAGGTGCCTTGGAAGAGGTTTTCACCAAGAGGTTTTATTCTTTTCTTCTTATTTTTTTCAAACTTACTAAGTACATCATAGAGGTTTTCAACTAGTGAGTATGCCTCAAGTTCCTCCAATGAGGTTTTCTCTGAGATATTTTATTTTCCTTCTTCTTTTTTCCCCTTTTTTCATGCTTCTTGATTAGGGGTGGAATGGATTGGAAGCTTTGATGTTCTCAATCACATTTATTGCCTTTTTTATTAAATATATAAGTTCATCCCTATAGAGGGGATTCCAATAAATATTTAGTCGATATCCATTTACTATAAGTGGTATGTGTTCCTCGTCTATAACTCTGATCTTGACAAAGCCATTATCATAATATTTATCCACTAGGTAAGGTCCGAGCCATTTGGTCATGAGTTTTACCCTAAAGTCCTTGAACCTAGATTCATACAAGATAACCCAATCACCTTCTTGGAAGGCCTTGGTCTTGAAGTATCTGTCATGCCAAAATTACCTTTGCAACTTCACTACCTCTATGCATAATAAGGCTTGGATTCTACACTTATCCAACACATTTAACTATTGTATCATATTAGCTAGTGCTTGGGTCAAATTAATGTATAGTTGGGATACCATACTCCATTTTTTGTTCTCAAATTCAGTTGAAAACAAAGCCTTCTTTCCATAAAATAACTCATAGGGGGTGAAACTAGTGGAGGTTTTCCAAGTAGCATTGTAAGCCCAATTAGCCTCAACAAGATTTTATTCCAAATAGTTCTTGTTGCCACTAAATACTTTGGTAAGAGTGTTCTCCAATTCCCTGTTAGTGAGATATTCCTACCCATTTTCTTGAGGGGAAGTATGGAGCGGAAATATGATGTTGAATATGGTGCTGCATTATTCCTTCAATCATATTGGAGGTGAGCTGGGAGCCTTGATCTATCACTAACTCTCTTGGAAAATGAAACTTGTAGAAGATATTTTATCTTACAAACTACACCAATTTATCTTTTGTTGTTTTCTTTTCTACCTTGACTTCAACCCATTTGGTTAGGTAATTAGTGCATACAATGATGTACTTTTTCTGCTTGGATGGGGGATCAATAGGACCAATGAAGTCCATGCTCCATTTCTCAGATGGCTCAAAAGAAACTTAAGGTTGAAGGGAAATTTAATCCTTTCAAGTAGGATTCCCCATTCTTTGGAACTCATCACATTATGCAATGTATCTTTAGACATCCTTATGAAGAGTTTCCCAAAAGTATCCTAGTTGCAGGATTTTGTAGGTTGTCCTTTTTCCAAAAAAATGGACTCCATATGGTCCATCATGATAAGTTGAGAGGATATCAAAAAATTCATACTCCCTCACACATCTTCTTAAAATATGATCAAAGTTTGACTTGAAGATGTTTCCCCCAATCCAAATATAGGAGGTACTTTTTCTGACAATAATTTTTTTCTTTGAAGACAATTGAGGAGGGAATTTTCTAGTGGCTAGATAGCTAGCAATGTTAAAAAACCACGGAGAAAGAAATGATGTGGGAAAAATATGCTCATATGGGGGATCATCATCATCTCTGATCTCTTCGTTTGTATAAAATGTTAGTCTTGACAAGAAATTTGCAGGAACATTCTCTTTCCCTGGTTTATGAACAATACCCAAGTCAAACTATTGCAAAAGAAATAAACACCTAACTATGTGAACATTTACCTCTAGTTTGTTCATTAAATACTTAATTATTGGATTGTGAATATGCATGAATACCTAGTAACTAGTGATATAATGCCTACAATTATTTAAAGAATGTATAACAATGAGGAACTCTTTTCAATTACAATATAATTTAGTTCAATGTTCGACATATTTTTTCTAATGAAATATATCACAGAAGGGAGTTTACCTAGAGGTAATCTAATTTCCCTGTTTGATGCATCTGTGTGAATGTGAAAGGGAAAGGTCCAATTAGGACCTCCGAGAAAAAATGATGTCATTACTTTTTCTTTTATACTCTTAAAGGCTTCTTAGCATGGATTTTTCCAACAAAACTCAACATCCTTGATTAGCAAGGAAAATAAAGGAGAGAAAATTTTAATGAAATATTTTATAAATATCTAACAATATCCTACAAGGCCTAAGAAAATTATAACATGTATTTTATTTTGAGAATAGGAAGGTGTTTAATGATGAGTATCTTACTATGGTCTACTTGAATTCCTTTCAAGGAGAAAAAATTCCCTAGAACAATTCCCTCATTCATTAGGAACAAGCATTTTTCATGGATCAAGGAGAGGTTCATCTCCCCACATGTTTGCAAGAAATTTCTTAGGTTGGATAGATATTATTATAAATTGATGGCATAGTGTGTGAAGTCATTCATGTATATTTCTCCCTAATAATGTATAAAATCATAGAAAAATTTAAGCAAAACCTATGAAAAATGACAGGGGAATTACATAATCCATATGGGAAGGTTTTGTAAGAGAAATTCCACAAAGGATAGGTGAAGGTGGTATTATCCTAGTATTTAATATTGAGTTGGATAGGATTGTATCCACTAAACCCATCTAGGAAGGAAAAGAACTTTTTCTCAGCAAGAAAATAAAGGACTTGATCAATTAAGGGAATAGTAAAATAACCTTTCCTTGTGGATTTATTGAGTTCCATGTATTCACTATAGATTATCCGCTTTCCATTTTTCTTGGAAATAATAACAAAAGGGGATACCCATTTACTATTTTGGATTGGATAGTTGAACCCTTCATCTAGTAATTTCTACAAATTTTTATTCACAATATATCTTAAGGAAGTATTCATTCATATTTATGCCAAATAATAAGTTTGTGATATTCCTTTATGTATATGTATTGAGTGCATAGAGAAGGATGTAATCCTTTCATCCACTTGTAATTCCACTCAAATGCATCAATGTGCTTCCCTAAGAAAATGAGGAGTTGATCCTCCTAATTAGCTGAAAGTGAGGAGCTAATTTTATACATTTTGGAGGGGTTGATGTCTACCCTCTTCATGTTGTTTTGATGAAAACCAATAGTCAATAGTTCTTCGAGTAAAATATCTTGGAAGAACTAGACTTCTTTCAACCTATCAATATTCACAGCAATAAGATATTGGTTTTGCTAGAAAATTATCAATTAAATCATCTTCGTCAGCTTGCTTGTTGCTAAAGATGCTTTCTATTGTACACATGGGGTAGGATGATGAGATGCAGGGATATTCTTCTTCTTCTTCTTCTTCTTCTTCAATGCATGTACTAAAGTGATTCTAAATAAGAGGTTAAGTTAGGTGATATAGTACAAGCTATTTTGGGGACTTCCCATTTGTGATTGTCATGTTTCTAGCCCTATAACTGATATATGCATCAATAATAGCTAACCATGGTCTCTCTAAGGTGAGTTGATAAGCAATGAACTTAATTTTGGTTTGGAGAGAAAGGAATTATATTGGATACTCCCAAGAGTCTATAAATACCTAGTACATATTTGACTATGGCTTCTAGTGCTACTATGGATATGTCAGCAAGATGCATCATAGTAGTGGCCTTTCTTAGGGTCCCTTGGAGGTTAAGTTTAAACATGGTTTCCTGGACATGACATGATTGCAACTCCCAGGTCAATCAGAGTGTTTGCAACTACAATTTCATTTATATACACATCCACTATTAGGATTATAGTATCTAGATACTTGGGGATGATTACTCTCCCAATAATTAGATTTAATAGCTTCTTAATATCATTGATAGTAGGGACATTCCATTTTATTCCTTATTGTAACAACCCTGGGCTAAAAGTTCATGTAATAAAAGTTAATAAAGGAAAAATAAGACCAAGGTCAAGGTACACTTATTCCAACTTGAATTTTGGGGCAAATATCCTAGTGGGCATCACTTGTTGTGTTTATGGCTAAGGGGAAATTGGATGGCAAAGGATTTGAAAAGGAAAAAATGAATTATTTGTATTTTATTTATGAAAATAAAGGAAAATAGGAGAAAAGAGAGGTGAAAGGCCAGGGGTTGCATGTGAGGAGGAAATTGAAGGAAAATTGAGGAAAATGAAGATATTAGAGGCATGAATGATAAAAAGACCTCAGAGCATCAGTTGGTAACCTTTTGTTAGTTTAGTTTTGGAATTAGTTTGAGAAAGGAGAAGAGCACCAAGAGAAGAAGGAAAGAAAGAAAGCAAAGGAAGGACAAGGAAAGTGAAGGAAGGAAAAGGAAAGAAAAGGAAGGACAAGGAAAGCAAGGATGAAGCAAGGAAAAGTTGGATCAAGCAGCCTCAACGATAATACTTAGAGGTAACAAATTGCATGTATGGTTTCCTAGATGGTTTTGACATGCATGGTATGTGCATGTTGCTATTTGATTCTTTTGTTGTCATTGGCATGGGTGTTTATGAGTTGGATAATGGATTTTAGCCTTGTCTTTCCATTTATGTATAGCCATGGTGTGATGGGATTTTTCTTGGTTTGAGGTTTTGTTGCCAGAAGGTTTTGGATCTGGGTGAGATGGTCTCAATAAAATTCCCAAAGGCCTAGGAATCCCTTGAACGATACTCGCGAGATACATGGTAAAGCCAGGGAGTGGAGATGGGAAAATTCCTCAAGGTATTGGAGAATAAATTCTGAGGAATCCAAGCTCGCTTGGGTTTTGTGATCTCGACACTGGTTTAGGTGAGATCACAATATGGTGAGGGTGGAGGTAGTTTAACCTATGGATTCACTTTAATGTTTTTGGATTGGTTTATCCCATGAGATCCCACATTCATGCTTGGATTATGGCACGGGGGTGATTGGCTGAAAGAAATATTTGGTTAAGCCGATCTATGGTTAGGTGGTATGTGGAAGTCCCAAACTTAGTTGGATTTTTCCTATGTTTAATAAGAGCTAAGTTTATCTTGCTTTTGATAAGTAAATGTACTTTTTCTGGTGTGGCTTTAATGATTGTTCTCTCATTGTTATTTATTTGGTTAGATGTTGGTTATAAGCGTGGTTTTATGACAGCTATTAGTCATGGCTATTTTCATGTTTTTACTTGTAACTAAATGAATAATGAATGAAAGATCTAATTGATGTTATGATAATGTGAGAAGGCAATGGCCCTTCTTGTTAAACATCAGATAAGTTTTCAGATCCTTATGTTCAGACTTACATTCATGACTTTTAGGTTGAATGTTCATCATGTGTTTGACTGAATGAATTTCATGGTTGGGATTGGTTAGGTCAATTCCTTGATCAAGTTTTGTGTTAGAGACATTTTATTAGTTTCATTTATTGTCTCAGAAGGTCTCATCAAGTTTCGGGTAGTGGTTTGGAGACTAGCCTTGAAAAAGTGGCTTAAATCTCGTAGTGTCTGGTACAACACTGGCTGAAAAAGAATGGAGTCTCTCCCTTGCAGGAATTACAAGAGCTCCTAGAGGGTTCCAGTGGCATGCATGCCTTGTCCTGGGAGCAACTGGGGGTTTAATTAATTGAAAGGTTAGGTTAACTCAGGGGTTACACATATGGATTGGTGGATTAGCTCTTGGGGGTCCTGTAGCACCTCAAGGAAGTCAATAAGGTTTCAAGTTTCCAACTCCATTTCCTTAAGGTCATATAGGAGGTTGAGTCTTATCATAGTGACCCTAAGCTCATATTTACCTTGGGTAAATCGACAAAAGTGGGTAAATGTTGGAGGAGGTAGTTATAGGGTGGTATCAGAGCATGGTTCAACACTTGAACTATATGGGCTATATGCATGTTGTTATGCATGCATTGTCATGGCTAATGTTATCATGCATGAGGTAATTGCATGTATTTTATGTCACAATGATGCCATTGGTATGTTATGAGGCTGACATTTTTTCGAGATAGAGTAGGAGATGCAAATCATTAGAGCAAGGTTGGAGCACTAGACTTTAGGGTAATAGCAAAATGTCATACATGTATTGTATGTTTGACATGCAGGTATGTTGGTCAATGATTGTTATAAGAATTAGGATTGTGTACATGTCTCTCAGTATATGGTTGTTGTGTTTACATGTATGATAGATGTTAGTTAATCATTGTGATCATATGTACCTAAGTGAGTTGGTCATGAAGGATAGTAACTTGTTGTTATATGCATTGTGGTCGTATGCATGATGGCTATGGTCATTGTACTTGGGATCTTAATGTTATATGTATCATGCTAATTTGGATTGGCCTATGTGGATGGTTAGGGTTATGACATTAAGGTATGAGACGATATTCTTGTGATATTGTGTCAAAATAAACTAGAGTGATTGTGCATATGTGATTGTTATGCATGAATTACAATTGTTTATGACTATGATGTGAGCAAGTTAGCTAGTTATTGTTATGGATATCATGACCTTAATTATGTTTGGGTTGATATGTTGTGAAGTTACATTGTGCTAATCTAAATTGATTATGCAGACAAGACAACCTCCCCTAAGATATATTGAGGTATGAGTTTGATTATGTCATCTATTTGGTGTTTGAGTGTTTAATATGTCACCTATTTGGTATGAGTTTGCTTATGTCATCTACTTGGTGCTTGAGTACTTGATTATGTCATATAATTTGTGTTTGGGTTTTTGATGTCAATTATGTCATCTATCTATTCATTTAATGTTTGTCTAATTTCATGATATGATTTTTTATCTATAAGATTGCATGAAGGAATGATCTTGTTTGAGGTGTTTGCACTAACATGTATGTGCTGAGAGAAACTGATATGTACTTGAGTGTAAGTAGGTGATAGTTGTAGCATTATGTATTATGATTGATGAATGTGAGTTGATTTTGGATTACGACATGATTGTTATACTTGGTAAAGGTTGATTTCAAATTAATAGATTGGTGTCTTGTTCTTTGGAACATGTGGCTGACATGTGTGTTCAGTTACAAGGCAACATGCTTGGCACAACAAGGTAAGATAACTGGTATATTGTTATATTTATTTATACACTAACAATTATGTGTTTATGGTAGTAGGATAAATGGAATTGCATGGTAAAGAGACTGCCATGAAATCTTGGACAAGGCTCAGGTTGAGCTTTCCTTTGGAAGTATTAGGAAGCCATAGGGATTGAGTCATGGTGTTTATTGCTAGTCTTGTGCTTTTGGTCTTTTGTGATTTTTTGTGCTTGATTATAGATTTGTTTATGTCTGGTGCATGGCCATGCCACTTTGTTTGTGGTGTAGTATTGTTATTGTCTTCTCATGGTTTTTCTTCTTGATTGATTCTTGTTCTTTCCTTTTATGTTTTGAGGTTCTTAGGAATTGGTTGGGAAAGAGGAAAGTTAGTGTAGTTGGGGGAGAGCTGAATGAAGTCCAACAATGTAAGATCCATATGAAGCTCGGTGCATGTATAAGGGAATTTGAAGGCAAGAGTATGACAACCAGTTAGATTGGTGGGGTCCATTGGGGTAAATGGACAGTGGCAAGACAATCATGAGAATGGTAATAGGAAAGGTAAGGTAAATGGACTTGAGGTGTCAAACACGTTGGCTATGTTGTGAACTATTGTTCTCAATGTTGAGGATACGTTGCATGAATAAAGGGAGTTCTCTTAACCTAGACCTTATGATATCTAGTAATTATGTGGTGATGATGATTATGCTAATGTGTATATATGTATATATATGATGTATGCATGTCATTGTCTGAGAAGGTCATCAAGGATCATGATTTATTTATGCTAATGGTTATATATATGTATGCATGTATGTCATTTGTTTGACAGGGACATTAGATATCATGATTGTTTTATGTTGATGTTAATATGCGTATATATATGTATGTATGTCGTTGTTTGGTAGGGTCGTCAAGGATCATTCTTGTGGTGGAATTATTGTCTATGCAGGTGAATGACATGAAGAAGTTCCTAGTATCAAGTGGACATAGTAGCCCAAACAAATCTATGAGGTTAGTATCATGTGGATATGAATTGATATTCCGTGTTTATACTATGAATATGTTTATGTTATAGCAGGTAATGTTGAGGGATAAATTAGGGGAATGAAAGGAGTGCGATATGCGACATGTTGGGGAAAGCATGGATAGTGGAAAGACACTAGAAGTAAGGTTTCCTGGTAGAGATAGTGTGTTTTATGGATGTGCAATACTACTATTGTGTATTTGTTATACATGATGTACCTATGGTGTTGTGTGCATATAGCATATATGGTGTTGAGTGCATATTGCATATATGGTACTATGTAAATTTGGTGTTTTGTATGTGTTGTATATGTGGTGTTATGTACATATGGTGTTGTGTACATGTTGTATATTCAGTGCTATGTACATATGGTGCCTTGGGAATGTTGGATATGCAGTGTTGTGTACATATGGTGTCGTGGGCATGTGGATATGCAGTGCTATGTACATATGATGTTGTGTGCATGTTGTACATGTGGTGTTGTGTACATATTGTACATGTGGCATTGTGTGTGTGTGGTGTTGTGTACATGTTGTGCAGGTGGTGTCGTGTACATTGGGTGTTGTGTACACATTGTGCAGGTGGCGTTGTGTACATGTCGTATTATATACACATCGTAAATGTTGTGTTGTGTATATTTGGTATGGTGCTACGGGTATTGTACAATCGTTGTATCATGACATGTGTATTCTTGGTATTGTACGGTGGGTATGGATATGTATTGTGTTGTACACCAGATGTAGGTGTATGTGTCATGATGTACACTTGGTGTAGGTGTATGTGTTGTTTTGTACACCAGGTGTAGGTGTATGTGTGGTGTTGTACACAAACTGTAGGTAAATGTGTTGCGTTGTATATTGTGTATGTGTATATGTTTTATAATGTGATGGGACAGGTATGTATGGTATTGTCTATCCCTTATTTTTTTCTATTGGGGGTTGAGGCGATTTAGTCTCTGGATTCCCTTGTTTTTGCTATTGAGGGTTGAGGCGGTTTAGTATCGGGATGCCCTTGTTGCTATTGAGGGTTGAGGTGGTTAGTCTCAGGAAACCCTTGTTGTTGATATTGAGCTAGGAGGTGGTTTAGTCTCCAGATTCCCTTGTTGCTTAAAAAGAATGCAATGGGTTCTTGCCAGTTTTGGCAACTGATTTAGTGTGTGTACGAAAAGGATAAAGAAAAAGTACATAAGAAAAAGAATCATTTTAAAGATAAGTATCAATATTTTATTTCAATTTTATATTTGCATGGTGATCTATGACTTTTATTTATGATGGTTACATATGATCTATGACTTTGATTTATGATGGTTACATGTGATCTATGATTTTTAATTATGATGGTTGTGTTTTGAGCTAACCAGATATGATATTTTTATACATGGTGATTTGATAAAAGAGCTAGTTTGACTTGTTGTGATAGGAAGTAAACATAGTTACAAGTGTACCTTATTGATGAGCAACCAATGAGGTATGATTTAATTAGTTTCAATTCCTTTTAGTCTAATGGAAATTATGTGCTTGGTACATGAAGCATGGAAATGCCTGGTTGGGGAGGTTGGAAATGGTTGTGAGAATTAGTATCAGCATCAAAAGGAATTGGAACATGCAATAATATGTTGGTAAATTAATTTAGGAGCAGGGCCATTGTGGGACACTGGTACCTAATAGTGTCCACCGATTTCCATGAGCATGTTATGACCAATATGATGGCTTTGAGGTAGGGATATGCCTTGGTTTTTGGACCTTTTGATGTGAGGAAACCTTGCCAAGGGATGGATCACCTGGGATAGTGGATGATGGGGAACTTGGAAGGTGAATAAATGCATGGAAGGGGGTGGCCAAATTTCCTGAGGGACTGTGTAGCAGAGAAGGGAAGGTCATGGATGGATTTGTTTTAGTCATTAGCATTGCCATATGGAATCAGATGCACATTGGGAGTGTGCCTGGGAACAATGATCTGGTAACTGTTCACTGAGAGGATAAGTGGCGCAGGATTGTAGCGTTGGACATCAGATGCAGGTTTGAATTTGGCAGTGGATTCTATACTTCCTGTGAAGGAGGTGAATCCTGGTATTAATTTGAGGGTGGAGGTGTGAGCCTCTAGAATCCCTTCTTGTGGATGTAGGCATCATATCCTTTTATTTTCTAGTTGATAAAATGTGCATATGTGTATATTATTGTAAATACTATATCAAGTTGGATTTATAAAGCTCCATAGACATTATGGTTATTTTCTAGTTGAAGAAAATGTGCATGAGTGTGTATGTGGTCGTTATTGTACATATCGTAATGAGTTGTGTTATAAAGCTCTAGTAAGTGGTATGTTGGTTTGATTATGAGCAGGTTATTTAATGTAATTTTTGCAATGGGCTAAGTTACAAAGCTCCATGGGAAATATGTTTTTCTTTTCAGTGGTCTTGCTAGTTGTAGGTGTCACTGAACATTGAGGATGTTGTTCCTATATGGGAGAGGGGTCCGTTGTTGGAACCAGGATCATTACTGAGAAGTGGGGGGGGGGTGAATAAGTAATGATAAAAATTACACAACTTTACCATTTTTTCTCCAATATATTAATTCATTCATTTCTTAACACATAAGCATTAGATCTAAAACATACAAATTCAACTAGATCATCACATGAGAGCCATAATAATATGAAATAAATATGCACAATGAAACACAATCATTGTTAGATAATTATATATTACAGAGTAATGGAACAACATAGAATATTGCATAAATATAAACACAAAAACCACATAAAACTAGAGAGACACAAACATATGTGGTTCACCCAGTTTGGCCTACGTCCACCCCGAACAACCAGTCCTTCCTTTCTATTATCCAGCAAAATGAAGAGACACAACCTACAACAAATCCACTGTAATATCCTCTGTTTTCTCTCACAATCTCACCTCTCTGTTTCT
>APFE030011587.1:47598-59709 GCA_000404065.3 Pinus taeda
ACACCCCCCCATGTGGAGGGGTGTACAAACTTCCTGGGGTATACATCTGACTAAAACAAATACCTCTAAATAATCATGCTCCACACCCAACAATCATCTCATCACATAGGGACATAGGATCTCTGGTGGAAACCCCCCCCGCCAGGCCTAAAACCACCCTTGTTGTTGTTGCGATGCTTAATATATATTATTATATGTTAAGCAAATCATTACATAAAGTTTAAAATATGGAAGATATCTAAAAGGAACTATGATCTCCACCTCATGACTCTACAAACTATTATATGATCAACAAGCCTTGCCCAACCACCATAGGAATCATGACTCTATAGACTCTGTCTGATCAACAAGCCTTGCCCAACCACCATTGGACTCACAACTCTACATAATCTTTCAGATTCACAAGCCTTGCCCAACCTCCATTAGATTTATGAATACATTTGTTCTCAATCCTTGTATTGCCGGAGCTCCCACCCCAATTCTCTATTCGGTTCACCTTTCATACATTTTCAAACTAGAACACTAGATCCACTCAACATGAAAATCACAACAACAATATCATCATAGCTCAAAATATCAATCACTGAATCAATCTCAAACCATACTCCTCTCTCACATTCATACACCATTCCCAATTCACATAGCCTCAATACATTTTCTGCAAACAAACTAGAAGCAAAAACTCAACAACGCAATACATAAGACCAATATGAAAAACATGTGACACTACTGCAACCATTTCATAATCATATGAACTCAAACTAATTATGCCCCTGAAATCACAAATGCATTAGCAATCCAATTGTTTCTCTGTCACATAAGCACAATCTTCAACCCTGCATACTTCTGTCTCTGCTACAACTATACCTCCATGTACATTCAACTTCAACCAAATCACAGTCCTCACCAATGGCCCTCCAAAACACTATAACACATTTCACACTCAAGAGAACCAACCAAATGAGCAACCTATCTCCACATATTTTTAAATTCTGAAGATGATTAAATAAATTAATTCCAATCCTATAGTGGAGATCTATTCATGTGATGAAAGTGCTTTGGTTCATTGATTATTGACTCAATCAAGCCACTACCTTAATTTACTAATGAATATTCTCATTTAACCATCATCTTGAAGCACACTTAATTTTTTTCGACCTTTACAGGAAGAGTCCTGAACAAGATATGTCGGAAAAATAATTAAACACCTGATGAGCATGAGGAACGCAGAGGGATTATAGTGAAAAGTCCTCAATATCACTTATAGAACTAAGTAATTTTTACTAGAAGCCATAACCACTCCCTTGAGCCTGTCCTGCCAGCGACAAGAGCCTAAAACCGCTCCCTTGACCCATCATGCATTCAACTGTGGCTAAGGAAGGTCAAACATCAGTAAACTCAGCTCAGAACTTGACCAAACTTTTTCCAGATCTTAATCAACATTAGATAGACCTCAGGAAACCACTATAGTCTTTGTAACATTCCATCAATCCATTGTAGAAACTCCATCATCATAACAAGTCAAACTAGGTTGACTTGATTCCATCCATCAGGTGCACTAACTCTCAAGTCATTAAACTTCACCACAACAACTCCAAAATATGCAACCATCAATGATAGACCCTGAAACCGACCACACAAGCTGAAAACTATCCATATACACACCTAATACCATAGACATGACTTGGCAGTCTCTAATACTATCAACTAGGTGTAACAACTCCATATTTTTCCAAGGCATCCACACACAAGCCAACAACCTTCACTAACAACTACAACCATCAAGCTAAGGTCTACAACCAATGCACAATCCACGTACTATCTCACTATAATGTGCAAAGTCACATACAACTAGGTTGATATCAATGCAAACCATCACCAATGCATCCTCCAACACCATGATACTAGGTTGATTTCAATGCCAACCAAACAACTCATCACAACATCAATAGCAACAATACTCCCCTTTAGCATTGATTTCAATCCCATCTGGGTCAACCAAAGCAACCTTATTCACCCCCCCTTTGACATTAGTGGCAAAGGGTTGAGCTCATCCAAGAAAGCATAGTTGAAATATATACTACTCCCCCTTGACACTAATTGTGTCTTTAACAAGCAATAACAACAATAATCATCCACATAGTGTGGGTAGAAGCAGACCATGACCAATAAGCATAGCATTAAATCATATATATCAACAAAATCTAATCATAATGCATCAATAGACAACAACACTCCTCATGGAAACATCACATCACACAATATCAGTAATGGCCCAAATAGAAACAATAAATGATGTCTCTCAGTAGCAACATCATATCATAAGCAACATCACCAAAAATAATTGACAACTCCATGATCACCACTCTCAACTAGCAGCAACAGTATACAACTCAACAACAACATGAGCAACAACAAAAAATACCTGAGTAGTAGCAGCATAACATAACCATCAACAACATATAGTGTGAAAAACAACACATCATAAGTAGCAACATCACTCATCTCAACAACATCAACTACATCAACCTCACTCTCATCCAAACCAATGACAACATGAGCATTATCTCTACATCAAAATCACCACCACTAGCAACAAAAAAACTAATCACCATCATAAAACAAGCCTACACTACATCCATAACATAGTGTAGATAATGGAAACGACACCCTCCCATGTAGTAGCATATCATAACTAGAAATAATAACAATAAGGCATATGATGACCATCGTCAACAATACAGTGTGAGAAGCAACACATAATTTCCTCCATGTGACAAGTAGGAGGTTACTCCAAAGAACCAAGGACTATGACCTAGAACTATTACAATGAAATTACATGGCTTCATAATCCTACTACATGGCTACAAAAATGATATACTATGACAATTCTTCATCAAATCTGAAATATGACTCTTCACATGTACATGAATATCACTCATATCACTCTATCGATGATACATGCTGTTACATGACTACAAAGTAATTTTGAAAGCCCACACATGACTACAAAACATAGCATATACTAGCTGATATAAAGCTGAAATAAATCTCATGATATTCTCTTTCAAGATAATCTTGACTCGTGACATACATACAATCCATTTCGTGGATCACTGAATTAATATATTGAAGATAAACAATGACAATATAAGGCTTTGATCCATGATCAAAATGAATAACTACATGCAAAAAAAGAGTGTGGACAACTCTTTCCAAATATTTTTGAGAGCATGTCTTGAACTAGTAATATGTAACACCAACATTTAGCAACTCCAACAACACAATCCTCCATGAATGAACTCTAGCATAATTGATCCATTAATATGTAGGAATAAGTAGAAAAACACTATAGTCATCCATATTATTCAAACAAAACTATAACCTCTAGTTGAATATCAATCAAGAAACTATCCTATAACACAACATGTATCTGCCATCAACATAACCTTGCTTTATTCGGCACCAACAACAGACATACATCACAAGCAATAATCTTATATGAAGACAATGATGTAGCAACAACATATGCAAGTCATCCTCAAACACACTCAACAATAGTAGCCATGCAACCATGCTTTTGTACCACAACCTCTAGGGTTAAGATGACCATCAACAAAATAAGAAATATTCAATATAAACTTCATCCACACTCTCTTGATATCATTTGTGCACCAACAAGAACAATCCTCGTCATCATCAAAAAATATATGTGATAGTATTCAAGGAGAGATCCTCATGACGGTATGATATGCAAATAGGATGCTTGACCTCATGATAATGCAATGCAAGACATATGAATCATGTGAATACACATGGAATGGACTCTCAACCATGCTACAATTATACTTAATGATGTAACAACTTTCTTCAATCAACTCAAAAAAATTGACCAACAATTTCCTAATTCACATTCATGAATCAATGATTCTTCCTCATGTGAAAAAAAACTCTCTAATGAAGTACAAGGGTGAGGGTTTCAATGAGAGAACATCATTCTCACAAACTATCACCAACTTTCCAAGAAAAATACATAGCATCCTTCATGGCATAAGTGTTGTACTTTCAAATCATAAAGCCATATCAAACTCCTCCTAAGCATATGTCATATTTCCATAAAAATTGTTGCTTGCTGCATGAAATTATGTTATTGTGCATAAAATAGAAAAATAATCTCCTCAAAACATGGCTGCAACTATCAACAATCATGAGTCAAAAGAATAAAGTTATATATAATGCATCAACCTTGTATAACTCCCCCTAAACTCATGTGTTCTCCTTCTATGCCTCAAAACGATCTTGTGGACCAGAAAATAATAGATGCATGAGGCTGAAATTTCCTCCTTATAATCACACACACCTATCAAGTTTGGCTTCTCTTGAACCAGAACATTCTTCCTTCATGTCCTTTGAAGAGCTAGTTATTTGCAACTCATCCTTTCTCCTCCATAGCTTCTTTGTCTTCAATGTTGGGCTTGCTCTTTTTGTTGACTTGATCTTTTCATATCTGTAAGCTACAACTATGTGGCCATATTTTCCACACTTGAAACAATAGTTATCAAACAAATAATGTTTTCTTGCAAAAAAATTACATTCTCTAGCACAGTGACCATAATGGTAGTAAGAAAAACAATACCCATTAAATAAATATATATACCTTGAGATTTTATTTTTTGGATGATGAAGACTTGGTACTTGCTTGTCTTCATGAATTGCTACATGTTGTGATTATGATCTACTTTCCTCTGCTTCTGGTAATAAACTCTTTTCTTCTTTGACTTCTTTTCATGATGCTTCTTCCTAAAACCTTCATTGACTTGGGATGGAGAACATGTGATGGTGTGCTTATGATTTTATGCTACATAATTTTCCTCCACTTTATCCTTTTCTTTCACAAGGCATGATTCTTATTCAAAGACCAAACCAGTTTTAATAAGTGGAGATCTTTGACTGATGAGATTTTCATCCAAAATTTGGGTGCTTTTCTCCAACTTTTGATACTGAGATAGCTGATTATTTGCCTTTTCAATCTCAAATCTCAAAGAGGCTATTTCCTTTTCTATACTTTCACAATAGGCTTCTTGGTCTTGAAACTAATTTAACAAATTCTCATTCATCTTGATGACTTCCTCATGTTTTATTTTCAGATCAATGATTTGCATGTTATTTCACTCATGGCTACTCTCACTACTTTTTTGAGATAAAATTATTTTTTCTACTACTGTGAATGTGCAATCATTTTTGTCATTCTCTTTCTCTTCAAGAATGGAATGGGATTTTTCAATAATTCCATAAACTTGAAACCTTTCTCTTCCATAAAAACTGTGGAGCTTGTCCATGATCTATTTTGCAGTCTTGCATTGTCTCAATTTTTCTACATCATGATTTGGCAATCCCTTCAAGATAATCTTCTTGGCTTCCTCATTAAACTCGTCTTGTGTACCATATTCAATTGAGAGAAAAATATTCACATCTAAGGTTAAAAGATATGCTTAAAAATTTACCTTCTAAATAATGTAATCAGATCCATGTAGCAAAGGAACTCCATTAGCTACAAATCCTTCCTGGTTACACATGATCTACCTTCCAACAATGAAGCTGCAATAGAAGGAACCATGCTCTGCTACAAAATTTTGGAACCAGGATCACTACTTGGGAAGGGGTGAATCAATAGTGATAACTATTACACAATTTTACCATTCTTTCTCCAATATATTAATTCATTCATTTCTTAAAATGTAAGCATTAGATCTTAAAGATACAAATTCAACTAGATCAACACATGAGAGCCATAATCATAAGAAATAAGAATGCACAAGGAAACACAATCATCACATCACATAGGGACATATGATCTCTTGTGGAAAACCCCTTGTCAGGGAAAAAACCACCCTTGCTGTTGCTGCATTGCTCAATATATATTATTAGCTATCAAGAAAATAATTACATATGGAGTACACTATGGAAAATATCTTAAGGGAGCTATGATCTCCATATCATGACTCTACAAACTCCTATTTGATCAACAAGCCTTGCCTAACTACCATTTGGCTCACGACTTTACAGACTCAATCTGATCAACAAGCCTTTTCTAACCACCATTGGACTCACAACTGTACACTATACTTGATTTACAAGCCCTTCCCAACCTCCATTTGACTTATGAACAAATTTGTTCTCAATCCTTGTATTGTTGGAATTCCCACTCCAATTCCCTATGCGATTCACCTTTCATCCATTTTCAAACTAGAACACTAGAGCTACTCAACATGAATATCACAATAGCAATATCATCATAGCTCAAAATACAAAATCATTGAATCAATCTTAATCCATACTCCTCTCTCACATTCATACACCATTCTCAATTCACATAGCCTCAATAACTTTTTTGCAAACAAACTAGATGTAGAAACTCAACAATGCAATGCATAACATCCATATGAAAAACATGTGATACTACTACAACTAACCTATCACAATCATATGAACTCAAACAATAATTTCCCCCCTGCAATCACAAATGCATTACCAAAACCATTGTAGCTTTATCAAATAAACATAGTTTCCAACCCTGCATACTTTTGTCTTTGCTACAACTATACCTACATGCACATTCTTCTTCAAGGAAATCACACTCCTTACCAATGGCTCTTCAAAACACTATAACACATTTCTCACTCAAGAGAACCAACCAAATGAGCAACCTTTCTCCACATATTTCTAGATTTTGAAGATGATTAAATCAATTAATTCCAATCCTCTAATGGACATTTGTTCATATGCTAAAAGTGCTTCGGTTCATTGCTTCTTGACTCAATCAATCCATTAGCTTCATTTACTATTGAATATTCTCTTTTAATCATCTTCAAGAAGAAAAAATACATTTTTTTTTACATTTACATGAAGAGTCCCAAACAAGACATGTCAAAAAATAATTAAACACTGGATGAGCATGAGGAATGCAGAGGAATTATAGTGAAAAAGCCTCATTTGCACTCACAACATTGAGTAATTTCGACTAGAAGCCATAACCACTCCCTTGATCTTGTCCTGCCAGCAACTAGAGCCTAGAAATTATTATAGAGCTTGATCAACATCAGATAAGCCTCAATGAACCATTGTAGCCTCTACAACATTCCATCAATCTACTGTAGCAACTCCATCATCATCACAAGTCAAACTAGGTTTTCTTGGATGTCATCCATCAACTGTACTAACTCTCAAGCCGTCAAACTTCAACACAATTACTAGAACATCTGCAACCATCAATAATAGGCCATGTAACTGATCATACAAGATGAAAACCATCCATATACACAGCTAGTACCATAGACATGACTTGACAATATTAATTATTGTCAACTAGGTGTAGCAACTCCATATCCTAACAAGGCATCCACACACAATCCAATGACTTGCACTAAAAAATGCAACCATCAAGTTAAGGTATACAACTAATGCACAATCCAAGTATCATCTCACTATCATGTGCATAATCACATACATGTAGGTTGACGTCAATGTCAACCATCACCAATGCATCCTCCAACACCATGCTACTAGGCTGACATCAATGCCAACCAAACAACTCATCACAACATCAATGCCAACAATCTCCCTCTTTGGCATTGACATCAACCCCAATTGGTTCAACCAAAGAAACCTCATTCACTCCTCCTTTGACGTCAATGGTAGAGGGTTGAGCTCATCCAAGAAAGCATAGTTGAAATAGACACTACTCACCTTGGACACTAGTTGTGTCTTTAACAAGTATAAACAACCATAATCATCCACATAGTGTGGGTAGAAACAAACCATGGCCAACAAACATAGCATCACATCATATATATCAACAAAATCTAATCATAATGCATCAACATACAAAAATACTCCTCATGGAAGCATGACATCACATAATAGCAGTAATGGATCTCTTTCTCTCTTGAAGCAACAACAATATTCTCAAGGCAAAAATAACAACAATAAACTGTGGCTCTTAGCAACAATAACATATCATAAGCGGCAACAACAAAAATATTCAACAACTCCATGATCACCACTCTTAACCAACAACAACAACATACAACTCAACAACAACATTAGGAACAAAAACAAATACCTGAGTACCAACAGCATAACATAACTATCAACAACATCTATTGTGAACAACAACACATCGTAAGAAGCAATAGAAAAAACATCACTCATCTAAACAGAACCAACTACATCAACCTCACTCTCATCCAAACCAATGACAACATGAGCATCAACATGAGTATCATCTCTACATCAACATCACCAACAGAAGAAACAAAACAACTAATCACCATCATAAAACATACTACACTACATCCATAACATAGTGTAGATAATGACAACAACATCCTCCCATGCAACATCATACCATAACCAACAATAATAACAACAAGGCATATGATGACCATCATCAAAAATACAGTGTGAGCAACACCACATAATTTCCTCCATGTGACACATGGGAGGATACTCCAAAAGAACCAAGGACTATGACTCAGAAATATTGCAATGAAAGTACATGACTTCATAATCCTACTACATGGCTACAAAAATGATAGACTATGACAAAAATTTAATCATCAAAACTGAAATATGAATCCTCACATGTACATGAACACCACTCATATGACTCTATCAATGATACATGTTGTTACATGACTACAAAATAATTATGAAATCCCACACATGATAGCAAAACATAACATATACCAATTGATATAAGGATGAAATAAAATCTCATGATGCTCTCTCTTAAAATAATCTTGACTCATGACAATACATAAAATCCATTTCACGCTCAATAAATACAATGGAGATAAGCAATGACAATACAAGGCTTTTATCCATGATCAAAATGAATAACTGCATGCCAAAAACAAGTGTGCACAACTCTTTACAAATATTTTCCATAGCATGCCCTAAACTAGTAATATGTGTTGAAAATAATACTGAGAGGGGGGGTGAATCAGTATTATCTAGACCTTTTACCAAACCTTCTTTATTTATACTTTGAATTATTTTTGCATATCAGTACCATAAAATAATGAGCATGAACAAGAAAAAACAGACAGTCACACCAAAGAACACCAGATATAAGGTGGAAACCCAATGTGGGTGAAAACCACCTGCTGCAATGTTTCTTCTATCTTCTTTTCAATTTAAACTCCTTTTACAATGTCTTGTACTGTGCAGTCTTACAGTACGCAGGCTGCAACCTGCAGAGAGCTACAACTCTCTTCTCATTTTTCCAGTCTCTCCTGGAGGAGCTACAACCCCCTACTTCTTTTCAAGGACCACTTTTCATAAATTTTCAAACTGGATCCATATACATTAAATGATCATCAAGTACAGATAAATTACAGTCAGCTGAAATAACCAGATCAACAATAAAAGAACTGAACCCAGAACACTTTATCAACAGAAAAATTCAGCCAACAGAAGATCTTAAAACAGATACGCAGTTCTCCTTTTTCTGGCCTGCGTCGCTACGCACTTCACACTCTGCTTCTCTGCGTACACCCGTAAAGTTCCTTCTGCTGTACTGCGTGACCATGCACTTCTCCTTTTATTGATCTGCGTACAGTACGCATCCAAATTTACTATCGCGCCGCATACTGGCCAGTAGGCACGCACCTAGGAGAACAATCGCGCCGCGTACTGACACAACAGGCACGCACCCAGAAGAACTATCGCGCCGCGTACTGTTATAGTAGGCACGCACCTGAACCACTGCTGCTCTGCGTACCCACACAGTTCTCCTGTTCTTGCTCTGCGTACCCACGCAGAGGCACTGTTAAACACCTGCGTACCTCAGATTAGGGCTGAATTTGCAGATCACTAGTGTGCTACAGTTAGACGGATGCCCAGATTTGATCAAGCGCTCGGGAGATCACCCTTTACAGATTCGCTTTCCACTTTCACTTTCATAAAGATCAAGCCTTTTGAAACAATAACCCAATAGATCAGATCTCAAGATATTCAACACAAAAGCATACTAAGCCAAATGATCTCCTTTGCTTTATATAGGCAAGCTCTTCCTCAAATCAAGGATCATGGGGCTCAATAATAATAATAAAATAAAATAATACCACGGGCCAAAACCATGATAACACAATACCGTCGGCTAAATACCAAGGGTAAAACATAAGGAACCCCACGTGTGCGTGCTTTACTGTCTTGAAGTGTGTGCACTGGGGGTACGAACCTCATGAATGGGTAACCTGCGTGTCTGGACGCGGTCCCTGCACAACGTACCTGCGGGTACACATCTTCTGAACTATTCTCCTGCGTACTTTTTAATTTTCATCATATTGAGAGCCTGGCCATGGGTGTTTCCATCAAGTACAACATCTGTAACCATACCAGAAACATAATGCCAACAATCTCCCCCTTTGGACTTGATGGCAACCTTAAAAACTTCAGTGACATTCTCCCCCTTTGACATCAAGGGCAAAGGGTTATGCTCCCCCTAAGAACATGCTCCCTCTGAATATGAACCAGATCTGCAAAGAAGAACCATAATCCACCAGACACCATTAATGACCAAGAAAGAGATAGAGACATATTGCAACTATATTTAGACCAGCTTCTCCTTTTGTACATCCTCCATAATGCCAACAATGCCTTATATACTCCCCCTGAACCTGTGCCGCAACCCAGTACAACCAACAATCAGAAGAGTCTTAACAATAATATGATGCATCAACAACCCCCAGCTTTTGCCTAAGGTATTCAAAAGTCTCCCTGGGCAATGGTTTGGTGAGAATATCAGCAACTTGTTCCTTAGAAGGAACATACTCCAACTTGACCTTTTGTTCAAGCACTTGTTCCCGGAGAAAATGGTACTTGATTGGTATGTGCTTGGTTTTTGAATGCATGACAGGATTCTTTGAGATGCTGATTGCACTTGTGTTATCGCATAAGATAGAGATAGGTGGTGTACAAGTGATTTGAAAATCCTGCAAGGTCTGCATCATCCAAAAGAGTTGAGTGCAGCAAGATGCAACAGCAACATATTCCGCTTCAGTTGTAGATAAGGCGATCGAACTTTGTTTCTTGCTGAACCAAGATACTAATCTGGAACCCATAAAGAATGCACCACCACTTGTGCTCTTCCTGTCATCCACGCTTCCGGCCCAATCTGCATCTGTATAAGCATGAAGTGTAATATCTGTATCTCAGGATACCATAAGCCATAATTTTGAGTCCCTTGAAGATATTTGAAAATTCTCTTCACTGCCTGAAGATGAGTCTCCTTCGGATTTGCCTGAAATCTTCCAACTATTCCCACTGCATGCATGATGTCCGGTCGAGTACCTGTCAAATAAGGTAGACTGCCAATCATAGATCTATAGGTTGGTTGATGTACTGCCGCAGATTCATCATTTGCACTGAGGCTACATCCTGTGACCATGGGTGTACATACTGGTTTTGCATCTTCCATGCCATATTTCTTCAAGATCTGTTTGAGATACTTGGTTTGAGATAAAAAGATCCCTTCTTCCTTTTGTTGGATTTGCAAACCAAGGAAATATGTCAGTTCTCCCAGCAAGGACATTTCAAATTCTTTCTGCATGACCAAGGCAAAGCTTTGACTCATCTCTTCTTCATTGCTGCCAAAAATAATGTCACTACATACACAACAAGTATTAGCAATTTGTCATTTTCAACTTTTATATAAAGATTGCTATCTGCTGATCCTTTTGAACAACCTTGTTGCTGAAGATATTTGTCCAAACGATAGTACCAAGCCCTTGGAGCTTGTTTGAGCCCATAGAGACCCTTTTTCAATCTGCATACAAGATTTGGATCATTTCCAAGAATGAACCCATCTGGCTGTTCAATGTATACTTCTTCTTCCAAGTCTCCATTCAGAAAGGCTGATTTCACATCCATTTGAAATACTTTGAAGTTTTGAAAACTTGAGATAGCAAGGAACATTCGGATGGCCTCAAGTCTTGCAACGGTAGCAAAGGTTTCTTCAAAGTCTATTCCTTCTTGCTGCGCATACCCTTTACAAACAAGTCTGGCCTTGTTTCTAATTACTTCTCCATTTTCATTCAATTTATTTTT
>APFE030011595.1:0-26738 GCA_000404065.3 Pinus taeda
AGAGAGAGAGAGAGAGAGAGAGAGAGAGGTTGGCCATAAAGACATACACACAAAAAAGGATATCATTATTAATCAAGTACCATGTATAGTCATGCCATACTAGATAGATTTTGACATACATTTCAATACATACTATATCATAAAAATCATCTAATCAAGCATATTATATCTAGATATTATTATATGTAAATGATAGAACATATATAACACTTACTCATATAAATAACAATGATATCACATTACACATGATTGCCTCTTCCCTATCTAATGCGTTCATGTGTCATTCTCTTAGGTTTCTATAGAAAATTTGAGCTTTCCAACTCACAAACAACTACCACATTAGTTGTATAAACAACAATAATGGTCCATCCTATCCCAAAATCAACTTTTCATACAAGAAGCATCAAAGCATCCACATACAATTTCCAGCTCAAAAAACATGATATCATATATATAACCCATTCTTACATCCCACTTGATTTATGTCTTCTCAATCCAAGTTTCCTATTTTCATTCCATAAGACAACTCTACAATCACAATCTTTATGATTTACAGTCTTCTTATTGTAGCCTTATGCACATTACCTTCTTCTGTGTGCAACCTCCTTTTCATAGGAAATCTTCCCTCGCTCTGATTTCAATTATGCTCTGGTTACAGATCTGCTCCGATTACAAACTTCTACTCTGATACCACTAATGGTGCAAGGTACCCCAGCATATAACCATCCTCAGCCAAATGATGCCAAGTTTACCCAACACCCTTGTCCCAGGTATTTAACTCAACGAAGGAGTCAAATCTACAACCATAACTGGTGGTTAAGGCCCTTTTATCGGAACCTGTGTATAGGAACTTAATCACCCCGCCAATACTTCCTCTTGGGACTCTATCCACTCTTATAACCCTCACATAAGAGTTAACGAAGCCTTTTCTTCATATCCCTCCATTGTTAGACATATATATATATATATATTGCGCTATATTACTGTTACAAAGGAAATATACGCACAAACTTACCTTTCTGCCTTAGTACAAATTTTGCACAGATTTTAATGCTCCACCTTTATCGTCGTCGGCAATCGGCTCCTCCACGGTCTTAACACATATACACCATCCCCTTCTCCGACTCCGATCTAACCAAAATCCCTTTCCCTAAAAATAATCAATCCTGAGGCTTGTGGGTTATGGCCCACAAGCCTTATCGGAAGCATTCTTTAGTCCTTGAGCCTTTAACCATGGACTTACACTAGACCCTTTCAACCATTCCACTATCTGCCTTTTATTATTATCGGGAGCTTCCAAACACGAGTTGAGCCTTAAACCTCGGCCAACACATATATTGGGACTATACAGGATAACAAAGAAACCCTGCCCTGAAACCTTTGTTCAGATTTCAAAATTATATACCCGAACACATATTTGTCATCGGGTCCACCTATTCTTTGTGATGTTCCTCCGATTCGACCGAGCTCCGATCTTCTGATCAGCCGACCTTCCGATTGTCGACCGTAGTATATCGACGATATCTCTCCATCCATTTTGGTCTATTGGTGATGTTGTTGTCAATCACCACGACCTCTGTTCACCGACTATCGCAACGATAACACATGCTTTTTCCTTAAAAGGCCCGCACCATATAAACTATCAAAAATATTAACCACTTGGGAATACAAAGGAATTCCCGCTCCGAACCGCATATGCCAGATTTCAAATCTTATCCAACCACGTTCATAACTATCATTGGGTCCACCTCTTCTATGCTGCCTTTGCGCTCTCTGATAGCCCGACCTCCCGCTGCGCCAAACTCCGATATGTGATAAGCGATTATCATTGTTCGTGATATCGCAACACCGCTAACCACTACTACTGGCCCTTGGTACCTCCGACTTCCGATTGTGATTTACTTCGTGACCATTGATCTGGTCACGATCCAACGGTTCATGATAAGTCGGCACTCGCTCATCTCAATCCTCCAAGGCTCATTCCGATAACTTAAAAGGGACTCTCGTCGATGCGATTGATTCTTAGTTGTTGATTTATGAGATCTAACGGCTACTGAGCATCAAATCTTTACTTCTCACTCGCCTCTCTTACTTGGGTTTTTTCACGTTTTCAATGGTTTTTGTGACTCTTTTGGGTTCTTCAGAACTCCACCTTCCACTGTTCAGCTTCTCTGAGCTTAACTCTTAAGCACATCCTTGCTACGCCATTCCTCCAGATCTTCCTCTGTCTCTTCACTTGGATTCGAAATCCATTGTGATTCCTCTGAATCACTCCTCTTCCTGCAACCTTCAAAATTCTACCTGCAACCTATAGAGCCTACGAATTCATAGTAAATCATTCATGAAATACTCTTCAACACATACTGACACAATCAGGATAAAACTCTGAATATATATTAATGGAAAACACAGATTACATTCAAGACTCCTCGTCTTGCACAGGCCTGATTTCTACTATTCGTGGCCTCCTCCCTTCTACCCATAAGCTTACATATATTTATATGGAAACATTGGATCAGATCATTGAAGGGTCTGATCAATCCTCTAACAAAAGTCTAAAGCTCGCTACATGCATGCATATGTGGCAGATAAGTCTCCTTGAGACTTTATCCATTCCATCTTTTCCTCTGTTTTAAAACAGAAAAGTCTTCTTATCAGCTTCCCATTTAATGCCTAAAAGCTCTCTCTTGTTCCTAGAATCATGGAACTGTTTAACAGTTGGATTTGACTTCTGCCACTCATGTTCTCATTTATTTATTTTGAGAGAAATTACATATTCTCCCATTATCTAATTAAATCACTTAAAGCCTAAATATTACATTGACTTGAGACTTAGGAAAACTATTTCCTAAAATGCATGACCCCCTATGTCTACTATTTACAACGATTTTCTCTTGGGTTGAATGCTCCTGCATCAGGCAACAACAGACAACAACTTTGGTAGAGAGGATGAGTTGACCTCTAGGTTGGAGGAATTCCCATTGATAATAGTTATACCTACAGATGGAGGAGGAGCGTAGTGCTTCAGAGTTGCAGGATCGAGCAGGGTCCGAGGAGGCACAACATCAAACAGGTGTTTTCTCATGGATCATTACCTTTGCTACAGGGGCCAACAGTATTTAGTAGCAGGAAGATCAATGTTCAGCAGGCGCATTCAGAGATTGAGGGATAGTGTAGAGCTAGTTGTAGTCAGAAACTAGAGAAGCGCAGAGATAGTTGGGTGAAGATAGTTTCTTAATAGACAGTGCGGAGCTAGTTACAGTCAGAGACTCAAGAGAGAGATGCATAGCCAGTTGCAGTGCAAGTAGTGTTCGTAGCATTGTAGGATGACATAGTGTAGTGTCAGCAACAACGCAGATGAAGGATGGTTCAACACTAGAGTTAGCAAGTGGATCAGAGTATGCACAATAGTTTGGTGGACAGTGATCGTATGTTGCAGATGTCAAATAGCAGCGGTGCCGGATAGTCCAGCTACAAAGTACTCATCAAGTTGATGGGTATAGTGGACAACACCTTCCTCGCTGAGATGGAGTGTTAGTTTTTGAATGATATGGTAGCATCAAACAGGTGTTTTAGTCTCGATTTGTGTCTAAGAGGCTAAAAAACAAGAGATCTCCAAAACCCAGAAAAGGTTTTGTGAGATAAACTTGTGAAACGCCTTAATTTAATTAATTACCCATCATTTAAATATTTCCTAACTTAGGAAAAGTGGTTAATTAAAAGGGAATTAACTGAGGATATCAACTTATGCTCTAGAGACTTCTAGAAAATGATTTGGATCAAGTCTAAGATGATCTTAGCTATCTAGTGGTTAAAGCTCCAACAAGAGATTATAAGTGATGTAGGAGCATCCAGCTAAGGGCACCATGACTCGGTGTTGGTCTCAGCTAAGGTGGAGAGATTTATCATTATTTGGTTTTCTTTATGTTTGATTGGTCAAAACAGAGTGTAGAGTTTTGTTTTCTTTTAATTTCATTATTAGTTAGGCAGAACCTAGAAACAATACAGTTACTTTAGGGTCATTACCGACACTGTCTATCTTTTTTATTGTTAATTCATCTTACAGTTGTTTTCTTCATTTAGAAAAACAAAATATAAAAATTGTATATCTTATAGCACAAGAAAACCCGAAATAAGTTATCGATTATGTAACTGAAAGAAAGCAACTGAAGAATAATTGTGAACAGTTCAGGTAACTATGGGAAAACAGTACAAAAACCAAATGTAATACATTTTGGAAGGGTTTGATTGAGGAGAACAGTAATAGAATACAACAGAAAACGATTATCAAAAACCCTGAGTATCTGAGTCCATCTGTAGCAAGCAATCCTTCGTTTCAATTTCTTTTTCCTATTAATTATTATGCATGACAAATTAAACAAAGAGATGCGTTCCTTTATTTCTTAGCAATATTTTTTCTAACAAGTAGAGATAGAGTTATTAATTTTCGAACGACGAGAACAAGAAGCATATCACTAACAAGGAACAAAGTTACGTAACCCCAGCAAGCAATACAAGTTCCAGAACCACGACGCAAGCAACCACTAAAGAAGAAAGCAAAAAGAATGCAAACCCTGTAGAATTCCTCCACGACAGAAGTAACCATATGTAACCAAATCTTTCGTTTCCATTACATATAATTTAATGTTGGCATATCGAAATAAATAACAGTTATCAAAAGCGTAAGACCAGCAACAACAAACTGGAGTGACCTCCTCCTCAGACAGTGACAAACAGTGAAGCTAGGGTTTGAAACCCTGTATGACTACAGTATTGCCGAGAAAAAAAAAAAATTAATTACAAGTTGTAGCCAAAGGCCATTGGACGCGAAGCAACAGACAGAGGAGCCAACCCTCTCATTCTTCTAACCTACTGGCAAACTAAACCAGCGACCAGAGAAGAAAGACTACAAACGGAAAATCTATAGCAGAGAACGACCCTACCAGTTTCACTGACAGAACTCGAGCCATGACTCGACCTGGAGCCAAACCCCAACCTGTAGCAGAAACAACAAGAGAAAAGTTAGTGAATGCACTTTAGAAGCAAGCATGAGAACCAACAACAAATAGTGGAGGAAAGAGTATCGACTTCATTTAGCTGAAGGAAAGATAGAGCCGGCAGAACGAGCTCGAAACCGGGTTGTGGACACAAGAGGGAGCCCTGCTCACAGGGAGCGGCCACCCTTAGCGTCACAGTAAAACTGAGCAGATAGTTATAGCAAGGAAGGAGAAGACTTAGCTTGTTGGACTCTGTCGAAGTCGAGCACAGGGGTCTATTGTGAACGTGACCTAAAAACCACGGGAAGTCAACAGCAAGTTAACCAGGAATGCAACCACAGTAAATTACACAGAGACAGTTAAAAATAACAGAGACAGCAGCGTCCACAGAGAAGAGTGATAACAGGTAGAGGAATCCACAACTAGGAGTAGACAAGCGCCATTACAAAGCACAATACAGTTGCATACAAACCCTCGTCGCAGGCACAAACCCTCACTGTATTTTTTTTTTGCTGAGCGAAAACAAGAAATGACCGAATGACAAAGAACCAAGGGTTTTGGTAACATCAACGAGCGGGAAAACAAAAACCGAAGTGGGTACAGCGAACAGACCTCCATTAAATTCCGACATAAATGCCAACAAACAAATATCCAAAACAATCATTTGCTTAGAGCCTAATCATATGCGTTAATCCCAGATTATTCGTTAATCATACATTTGTTGATTAAAGCGTTGGTGTATCATTATTAATAGTATTAAAGCACAAGTTACAGGTTGGTCCCATCAATAAGAGCAAGTCGATGAGATGTAGAAGGACACAAAGAGGGAGAGTGAGTTAGCCAAGGCATATCGAGCTACCCAATTGCAGTGATTCAATAAGGGCACAGTGTGAGCCAAAGATCGAGCATGAGTGTTTGAGACAACAACAGAGAATTTGAGGAAGAGATTTCTGGAGAGTTTCCCAGCAGTTTCCAGTGTCGAAGAGGCAAGAAAATGGAGGCGGAGACTATTCTACAGAGAGGCCGAACAACCAGCTAGAAACCTCAATGTGAATTGCCAGAAAGAGGTCGTTTCAGTTGTTGGAGGCCGGGAAATCACCCGGGAGGCAGATCGAGTCATTTCCAAAGGAAAAGGGAGGTTGGATGGCTCAGTTAGAGGCAATATGAATTATCCAGGCCAGGCAACGGAATTCCAAGCAGAGCGAGTTGCCAGTGTGAAGGTTCAAGTAGGCAAGCAGAAGGTCGAATTGTTTGAAAAAGGGAGAAAAATTCTTCAGTCGATTTTGCCAAATTATTTTCGAAGGATTGTCAGTTGGGCATCCAGTTTTAATAATTTTCAAATTGTTGCATAATAAAATAAACCCTCATATGTTGCACTGGTTTTCCCTTCAGAGTTTTTCCGGGGACTTTTCATTCCAAAATAGTTGTGTCGATTTTTATGCGTGTAAATCTATTTCTCAGTTCTTGAATTTTATCTTCCACAACGTATTTTATTTATGAAGAATGTATCAATGAATTATTTGGTATTTGTGGTAAACAAATAAACTACTAATTAATGAGAAAAATAATATCCAGTGTGCATCTATTTCTCAGTTCTTGAATTTTATCTTCCGCAAAGTATTTTATTTATGAAGAATGTATCAATTAATTATTTGGTATTTGTCGTAAACAAATAAACTACTAATCAGTTAGAAAAATAATATCCCGTTGGTGCATTCCTGGAAATTTCACACTAGGGGAGGGGAAAATTATTATAGCAGTGATTATGAGTAATACTTCCCCAAGATAGGGTTTATGAAGATTTGCAAGAAAAATTTCAAGAAGATGCAACAGATCTTTACATTCTAAAGAGCATGGATCAAAAGTATAACGAGGATGTTGTTGTTCATAATGAGTACAAAAAACCGATGTTCAAGAATTGGTTCAAGATTGACCGGAGGGATTGTTTTATATATTATGACAGATGAAGAGCAGATTTCTGAATCTGTATTCACTAAATTTTCAAGCAATAAATGATGAATTTGATTTCTTCTGTCTGCAACAACATGTCCAGGTTTTATATAAATCTTGGATATTCTGATAGTGATTCTAATAGTGATTGTGCTATTTATTTATTCTCAGTGATTCTAATAGTGATTGTGCTATTTATTTATTCTCAGACTTGCATATGTTTGTAGAACAAGGATTCGCTGAAAATATTGATGATTCCAAAGAGCATGGATAAAACATTTAATGAGGTTATTGTCCATAATGATTATGAAGGAACTGATGCTCGAGAATTGGTTCAAGATGGACACATGAGGGATTGTTTTATATATGATGACAAAGATGAGGAGCAGATTTCTGAATCTGTATTCACTAAATTTTCAAGCAATAAGCCAGTGTTTGATGAATTCTTCTATCTATATGCTGAAATTTTATCTGCCACATGTCCAAATTTTTTATAATTCTAGCGTATTCTGATAGTGATTCTAATAGTGATTGTGCTATTTCTTTTTTCTCAGATTTGCATGTCTGTAGAACAAGGATTTGCTGAAAATGTTGATGATAAAAGAGTAGGAAGTCCTTGAATCTAAGTCACACAAGGACACGGGACATGAAGGACACTAAAATACAAGTATCATACACGTGACACAGTTACCCTCAGAACATGACATGGAGGACACGTTATATATTGTATATTAAAAAATATAAAAAATTAGATAATTACACATAAAATATAAAATATATAAAAAATTAACATCATGATGATACAACTTCAATCACACAATTAATGCATATAACCAAGAATAGCATTGAGTGAAAATGCAATCCATCTCTGAACCAAAAATACATCAACCAATAGGCCCTAAATGGCCTGTATAGTCCAAAACAAATCATGCTACAAGGCTGCAACAAATAACTAGTACCATATATCATATAAAACATTGTTTATACCAGGATCTTCATTATAAATATCACTCTCTAGGCATTAAAATAAGATAGAAGAAGCTGAACATGTCAAATCGAGATTTTGTTTGAGTGATGGGTGCATTTTTACTAGGGTCATGATAGATGAGTTCAACAATCAATGCCACCAACATTGAGATACATAGAGGGCTTGGTCTTGTTAATTAGATGCTAGTTTCATACCCTCATACATAACAAACTCCAATGGAAATGTTGTAATCCCCCCAACCCTAAAATCCTGAAAACTGTTAAGTTTGTTGGATTTTGAGTGGGATCTAAAATTTTACTTTTTCCATATGAAACCCAGTGAGGTTGAAACCACTCTCAAACATTCTGAGTCAATTAATGGTAATGTTCAAAATTTAAGTAAAAGGATGAAAATGAAAGATAAAGGAGAATTTCACTTTAATTGACTCAAGAGAAATTAGTAGGGCTTGGACAAATCCACTTCCCAACACTTGGAATCCCTTCCAACATTGCTTAGTTTCCCTTAGCTGCACTCCAAAACCTTTGAGAGCTCCAATAATGTGGCTGAATTGCATGAGAATGAGGCAATAAATCGATTTCAAGATGTTTTTTTCACAAGACATGTCTCCAAATTTCGGGACACTAGTAGGGTTCGTGTCCGACACCAGTCAAATTGATATCCTATGAATAGGACACAAGTCAAACTCATGTTAGACACATGTCACCCACGTGTCATGTCCGACACGAAGGATTCAAGACATGAGGGGGAGGGGGGATGTGTCAGGTGACTTATCCTGGAATCTATTTTTTCCTCATCACCTATTTGAATCACAAGAAGAAGACACAGGAAACAACAATAAAGAAGAGAAATCGGCTATCATACAGAAACAGTTAAGCTATCCTGTGAAAAAGAGTCCTTGTCCTCCGTGATTCAAACTCCTTTCTCTCATTTTTATAAAGGCCCTGTTGAATATTGGTTGGAGTAGATATGCTTGTATATAAATAAGCTCGCTATCAAGCATAAGCTAGGATTTTTCAAAATTCTGATGATTTTTGTAGCAGTTGTTATGTTCAGAGATGAACAGCAAAGAAAGTGATTTCTGGAAATAAATGACTCCATGCACAACTGAAATGTATCAGGCACCTGGGCTACAGTTCCAACTTCTTGATGCTTCACACGGATGCTGTAGTCAAAATGACTAGTCCCTGATTTTTCACAAATTCAACTTTCTCTTTACTGCTTCAAAGTTTTTGCTTTGATTATGGACAATTTATCATTGGCCATGACTATCTTAGAACAAAATGAGGACATAGATTTTCATCCATGTAATAAGAACTATAAAGTTTAAGCTACGTATGGACTCAACGTCTACATCACTCTTAATGTACATCACTTTTTCAGAGAACTTTTTTAAAGAAGTATGCATATTACTTTTTCAGAAAACTATTTAGAACAAGATGAGGACATAGCTCCTCACACATATTATGGGATCTATCAAAGTTAACAGTAAGGATCACTTTTCATGCTTTTTGAGAGAAGCATGTACACGTTTTGTAGCAGTTGCTATGTTCAGAGATGAGCAGTTAAAAAGTGATTTCTGGAAAGAAATGACTCCATGCACAACTGAAATATATCAGGCACCTGGTCTACAGTTCCAACTTCTTGATGCTTCACATGGATGCTGTAGTCAAAATGTCTAGTCCCTAACTTTTGGCAAATTCAACTTTCTCTTTGCTGCCTCAAAGTTTTTGCTTTGATTATATACAAGTTATCATTGGCCACGGCTATCTTAGAACAAATTGAGGACATAGCTCTTCATTCATGTAATGAGAACTATCAAATTTAATCTACCTATGGACTCAACATCTACATCACTCTTAATGTACATCACTTTTTCAGAAAACTTTTTGAAAGAAGCGTGTATATCGCTTTTTCAGAAAACTCTTTAGAAGAAAATGAGGACATAGCTCCTCACACATATTATGAGATCTATCGAAGTTATCAGCAAGATCACTCTTAATGTACATCAATTTTTCGGAAGACCATTTGAGAAAAGCATGTACAATTTTTCTGAAAAGCTATCAAAGCTAGCATTGAGATTACTCTTAATGTACATCAATTTTTCAGAAAAGCATGTACATAACCTTTTCAGAAAAGTCTTTGGAAAAGCATGTGAGAAAAGCCTATGTCCATCAATGATTGATTTCATATGCACCACCCAAGGTCCAACTTTGTGCTGTATTTCAACATAAGCCCATGCCATCATGTTTTGTTACAATATAGGGATGAATCCCTTTCATATAGATTCCACTCGTATTATAGTTCATTTTCATGCATGATATACTTGTGTACCAAATAGATTTATATTATTAAAATTCCCAGGTTTTGCATAGTGAGCCTTGAGCTCCATCGAAAAAGGGTCTCCATCTTATTGTATCAAACCCACCCGTAACTAAAACCATTGAGGAGGTTAAAGAAGCCATTTTAGGAAACCAGACTTGGGCTTCTGCTTTCATTCAAATGTCACCATGTGTCCTGTTACCCCTCCTTTTAGCAGGGGTACCCATAGTAATTTTTTTATGAATAGAGCACTTTATGGTGTCGTGTTGCCCTTCTCTAATGGTTGGTTGCATTATGGTTTTTGGGCACTCTCACTTTTCCCAAGCAGTTGACAACATTTGAGGCATCTCATAGATATTGAGGCATTGGTCACACCTCCCAAGGCATTTTTGGGGATTTTGTGGATACTTGGACCTCTCCTGTGCATGCCACATGGAAGATCATTGAGCGCCGTCCTTATTGGTCACCTTTGGAGTAGATTTTCACATGGTTTTAGGGCCAATTTGTACACATGCCAGCCATGGGGTTTATTTGCAGCCTTTATTGACTTGGAAGGGTGATTTGGGTGATGTGTCACTCCCCTATTGCACCTTAATGATGTGGACTTAGCTTGGTTGAAGTATCATGAAGAGTAAATGAGCTAGAATGGAGATTGTTTTCATTATATTTGATGTCAGTTGTCTAGATAGATGTTTTATGCCCAAATTTTGACTCATATGAGCATTCCCCATGCTTCATGGAGTTCCTTGACCAAAGGTAAGGGCATGGGCCTTCCTTTGGGACATGATTTGGTGGCTTTGGGTCACTCTTTGACTTGATTTTTGGAGCTATTATGATGAGGCTTCCCCTTTAATGGAGTTTACTATTTTCTGAAGGTTGTTGCACTAAACAAAGGAGGTCATTGAAGTCATTTGGCTCGAAAGTTACTATACTATGCTTTGAGGATTGACTTGGACCAAATAAGGGAAATGTTGAGACATATCTTACCTTGGAAGCCTTCCAAACTATGTTTAAGTCACCTCAAGTCAAAATTCCAGCCAGCCATTGGACCTTTGCCAAGCATCTAGACTCTAGAGCAAATCAAGGTGGTCGTTAGAGTTCCCTCACCATGTTTTATGGCATCTTTAAGCAAGCGTTGACCACTTGCACCATTCAAGGAACCTTTAAAGGCAAGGCGTTGACATCTTGGACCTTTTGTTCTCTTCTTGGGTGGATTGACCCCTCTTTTTTATGGTTTTCCTCATCAAATCATTGTACATGTGGCTTGACCACTTTATTTTCTCGTTGTGTTAATTAACTTAATTTTTAGAGTTAGATTTAATTTTCTTAGGCCAAATCTAAGGAATTAAATCAAATAATGATATTTTATTGTAAAGGGAATAGATCTCATTCCACAAATGGAGGAGAGTTTCTTCATTTGTACTCATGGTTGGATTGTGAGAGCACTCCTCTCCTTGGAGCTTAATGGAAATATCTTTGTGGGAGTAAATTTGTTGTTAAGGGCTTATCTATGTGGTGAATGTTTTTGACTTAGAAGCTGTTCTGTTTTGGTTATTCCCTCTATATCATTAAAGGAATTATTGTGATTGTTCAAGACTACCATAAGGCTACAAATATCGATCCATTTGAAGGGAAACTTTGTCACTTGTAGGGAGGACGTCTAGAGGCTCTTCTCATTTGTTGGATTGGGGTAAGTTTAATCCTCCTTGCTAGGCCATTCTCCAAAGTTCCTTAGTAAGCGTTTTTCACTCAATTTTGTGGTTGGAAGCATTCCCCTTGAAGGGATGCCTTCTGGTGAGGGAATGACTTCATGATTTTCCTTGATTAGCCAAGGGGTTAATTTAGCTATCAGATTCTAACCTTTTGCCCTAAAAGGATTTTCTGCTTAATCTCATATTTCCATTTGATTCCTCTTCACTCCATAACCCTAATAGGATGTTGGCATTGATCTTCGTATCCCCACATCACTCATTTTCCCCTTTTTTTACAAAAAACCCTAAAATCTCCAAAAAATACATTTCACTAAGGCTACCATTGAGATCACCTTATGCCTATTTGTCTAAGCCTTAGTGATCCTAGTAGGGAAAACCCCCTTGAGTCTAAGTAAAGCCATCATAAAGTGAGAGGGAAAGTTGCTAGGTGATAATGGATAACCTTCCTAAAGGTTCCTGTTAGATTGTGCATTGTGGATTGGGGCTTTTATCACACACGTACAATTTGCACAGTAACATGTCCAACAGTAAACCATTGTATAGAAACATGGAGGCATCAAAGGCATACACATATGTGCTCCATAATCTATAAGAACTGTTAGGTGTCATTTCAAATAAGTTACACATGGATACATGGATTTCATCACAAATTACAGTGGTAAAGGGACAACATCAAACTATATAAGGAGATTAAAAGTATTGAGCCCATTTCTCTAGACCCATTGGCAAATGAATTCAATGGTTTCATAATACCTTTCAGGAATGAAGGTGATCAAAGCATGAAGCCAAATTCCATCCATTACAACATCAATTTGTTCTGTGGTACTGTTGTTGCACAAACTAGTAGGCCTTGTAAATAGGAAAAAGCTAGAGGGCAGAACAAAACTTGGGACAAAGGCCCACAGCCTAAGTCCCCTACTATTCTCGGATTTTCATAGATGAGAGGAGTCCTAGTATGACTCACTTGTGATAGATATGTATCTATGGTATTTATGAAGTGAGGAAATGTGGCTCATTCAGTGGAAAGGTTCAACAAAAGTATGAGCTTTGGCAGAAGCTAGTAAGACTTTCCATGAAAAAACCCTTTGAAAGATGGCTACACGAGACCTAGGGTTGATATATGCAACGAGATATGAGTTCATCAAAGGTCAAGGTAGACAAGAGAAAAGGAAATTAATGATTTACTCCAATGAGTACTAAAGAAAATGCCTTCAAAAGAAATCCTCAAGTTGAAGGATTGGCTTCTAGGGTTCCCTCTTGATGTGATGGATAGGGCATCAAATTCTGGGGATTCCACCATGGGAAAACCACCAAAACTTGAGGATCACTAGAGGAGACAGAAGGAAAGAGTTCTATCCAAATGAAATTCAAAATGTCCTCCTTCAATAAATTTCGCACCAAGCCATAGAGAGCCCTCCTTATCCTTAAAGGGACAAGGAAAAGAAGGTGAAAAGAGACGGAAATTCGTGATTTTTGAGTGATCCCGAGGATTTAAGACCAATGCCTAAAAATTGGGAGAATTGGAGTCAAAGATGATCTCAATATGGCAACTCGCTCTTTAAGGAGTCTTAGAAGCGGCTTCACAACCCTTAATGGAAGTAGCTACATAATAGTTCTAGATATTTATACTTTGATGACAATTTTAATGTCGTTTCAAGGATGCATATGCCACAAACCCTTTAGGAACATTCATTCATTCACTATCTATGAGTAATACATGCAAAATTTCCCAATAGTTACAATTTCTAGACAATATTTCATCAATTAGGCAACATTAAAAATTATGAGACAATATTTTATGCATTAGACATTAACAAAATATACCACTTGATGCAAGAAAATTCAACTTTTCCTGCAAATTCACCTTCTCTAGATCACACAACAGTGAATTCTAGAGCATGCACAAATTAGAACTATTATCAATCACATAGACACACCAGACAATTTGTGAACATAATGAAAATTCCTTTCATTAATAAAATCATGTCCATATAATTATAGAACAATTACAGAAGTATTCATTCCTCTCTTGGTCTAATCTCACATTCATCTGGCCATTAGCTTTTCCCCTAGGCTTACATTGACTAAATTCAATTTTTGAAGAAAAATAGATTTTCCTAGATCCCTAAATCACTCCCTGCTTTATTCCCTAAAACTCTCATGATTTATTCCACAAATATCTCATGTTTTTCAAGGCAACTTTGCATTTTACTTATGGAAAAAATCTCTCTTATCCATAGCTTTTCTAAAACTATTCTATAATAATTAAATGAAACTAAGAATATTTATAATTAAGGAATTATAATAGAACTTAGAAGATAATGAAGAATATATCATCCATAACAATGCCAAAGGAAGCTCTAAGAGAGACACTGAATTTATCCAAACATCAAAATTCATCCAAAACATCCAAATTCGTTGTAATGTCCCTTTTTTTGGTGTTCCTCATGGCATGGTTAGGGTGGACTTTCAGGGCCGGGGTAGATAGGTCAGAGGTGCAGATTTACTTCATCAGTGGGCCCAGGGGCTTCTGGAGGTGCTTCATGGGGTTTTGAGGAGTTTTATGATGTCCGATGGCATTCGCTTGGTATATTCCATCATCCGCATAGTTTGCCTTTCATTCTGTTGTATTTTGACAACTTTAAAAAAAATAGCATTATTATGGGGCCTAACTTAATTAATTATGCTTGAGGTGGTGTTCCAAGAAGATTATTTGATGGAACACCTCAATGTAATAGCTCGTTGGAATCAAAATGAGAAGATCTATAGGATGGGATGCTGAGAAGTGACTTCTAGTGGTCGTAGAGAGTATGGTGGGAAATTTACCATTTTTCTTAATTAAAAATTACTTTAATTAGTTATTTAATTAAGGAAAAATAATTAATTGGAGGAAAACTCCCATAAGTTACTTAAGTGAAATAAAATTAAAATAAAAAATCACTTAAGATAAAGTCAATGGAGGAGCTTCTAGAATAATAATAAAATAATAAAATAAGATGCTTCTAGAGGCTTGGAGATCTATCCATCAGATCTATAAAAGAGGAAGGGGAGGTCATTTGGAGACATCTTGGATATGTGTATTATCTTTGTGGTGAGATTTTGAGAACCCGGTTTTCTACTTCCGCAGTAGCCCTAGGACGAAAACCCTCGGGTGATTCAGTAAGAGTGGAAGAGCACCCATCTCTTCCCTTGGTGGATCCATTTAGGGTTCACAGGTTGTAGTTTATTGATTTTCAGTTTGTTTTGGAGGCCAATTGCAGCATTATTGTAGATCTATTTGGGGTCATCATCTCAGCGATATTCCTGCTCCTATACTAGATTATTTACATATTAATAAAATAAGGTTGAGATCTTTTGCATGTTATATTTTCTATTATTCAGTTGCAGATTCTATTTCTTGTTTTTGTCGTAAATTTTGTGGTTTAATTTGTGCAAATTGTTTATTGTATTGACGGCTTAAATTTCTGAAGTATTTCTGAGCTAGAATTTCAAGAAAACCCCAAATTGTTCCATTTGGGACATTACAATGGTATCAAAGTTGGTTTTCCTACCAGCCCGAGGGTTTTAATTGCAGATTATTCGAGGTTTATATTGGAGGTGCCAATAGAAAATTATTTCCAGATGAAGCAAGATTAAATTCTTCTATTAGTCGAAGTTGTGATTTTTCCGCAGTAAAATATGTTTTGTTGGATAAACAAGCTATTAATGTTTGTGGATTAAAATTTTTAATCTATTTGCCGGAAGATAATTGTTGCAGGAGGGTCAAATAAAAAAATTGTTGGACCAGATTTATTGCAGGGTTGAAATTATTCTGCTAGGCCAAATTCATTTTGTTGGGCCAAAATTATTTTGCTAGATCGAATTTATATTTCTGGACCAAGATTATTTTGCTGGGTCGAATTTATCTTTCTATACCGAGATTATTTTGTTGGGCCAAATTTATCTTGTAGGGCCAAAATTATTCTACTGTGGGGAATTTCTCTTGGTGGGCCAAAATTATTTGTTGGACTGAGTTTATTCGTTGGAGCCCAATTTATTTGCCTGAGCCTAGTTCATTTGTCAGAGCCAAATTTATCTATTGGGGCTAAGTTTATTTGTTACACCCAATTTATCTTCCATATCCCACTTTATTTACCGGAGGTTTTGCAAGAGATTTCTCTCATTTGAGTCGGGGATTTTGTAGTAAAATTACAAGATTAAAGAGTTGAAGCATTGTGGTAACAATTATCTTATTTGGAGCAGTGTGCAGATTTGGGCAAATTGGGAAACTCACACTAAATTGGGACTTTCCAGGGCAACTAGAATTTGCCCAAAATTTTTCTGGGTTTTTCTGGGTTTTATGAGAGGAGATTATAATTAAATTTCAGAATTTTTCGGGTAGTATTCAGGCTGTAAATCAATATTCCTTCAGCAGTTCATTTTATTGGTAAATTGGGTAATTCACACCACTTGGTGGTTTGATCTTTGCTTAGATTTAAACCAAACCATTTCTGGGTTTTTATGGTTTTGGTGTGAGGAGCTGCAAGTTAAATTTTCAGAATTTTCTGAGCAGTTTTAAGGGCAGAAACTTTGGTTCTTCATCAGTAGTAGCAATAGTGTTTTATGGGAAATGCGTGCTACTAGTTTCGGCCATTTCCTGCATTTGGGTCTACTTCATTTCAGCTAGGTTTTGCATGCATGCAGTGTGGTATCGAATTCATTTGAGCATTATAATTCTCTAAAGCATTTTCCTCTCATACTTATTTATGTTGCAAGTGTTTCCACTTTATCTGCAAAGTGTTTGACAAAAGTATTGCTTGTTAAGTGTTTGTTAAAATTTCTCAAATAAAGTTTTTAATATTTGTTGAGTTAGTGAGAGAGTGTGGTGGGTCTACATGAGGTGCTCATATTATATTTGGACCTCTATGTAATTGTTGAGTGTGACTTGTGAGGGAATTGTTGTACTATTATTGTTGTATTATCATGTACTAGTCCTCATTGAGTTGAAGCCATGGAGAAACTCACAAAACTCCTAAATAAATTGGAAAAATTAAACAATGACCCTTGGAACCACCATGCATCATTGGACCAGAAACCCAAGCAAGATAACAAACCTTTATCAAGAGAGATCTATGCCATTCTTCAAAAAGAACAACCAAGGGATCTGCAAAAAGAGCAAGAGATTGGGCACAAAATATTTGCACTTGGAACAGATTTGAAGCACCTGAGGGTCACATGGAAAGTTATTTTCACACTTGATGAACTAGATGCCCTCCTTTCTAAAGTGAGCCAGTTAGAAGGGAAGAAACTAATTTGGGCTCTAAAACCAGCTATGCTTGCTCTCATACAACACAAGTTCTTGGAGGAACCTTGTGAAGGGGTTATACTTCTAGTTGCATCTTGTCTTAGTAACATCATGAGACTAACTAACCCTATAGATCCTTATAATGATGATTTTATGAGGAAAGTTTTCAGAATGATAGTAGAGACTTTCCAAGACTTGGACAACAGTGTAGGCTGTACCTTTGGGAAGAAGTTTGAGATTTTAGAAGCTATGGCCATGACTAGGACTTATGAAATCATGTTTGATCTAGAGTGTGATGGTTTGATCCTACAGATATTCCAATGCTTCTTCAGCGTTAGGAAACATCATCCTGACACAGCCATAACACACATGCAATCCATATTGTCATCATGTATGAGAGGATGTGATGCCATTTTTCGGGAGTTGCAGTCTCTATTGTTGTTTGTTTGAGGAGAGAGCAGAGGTTATCACCTATTGCCTATGAGCTAGCCAAAAGGTTGGTTGAGCAGAACATTGGACTGTTCACGAGACAATTGACCAGGGAGACGTTGCTCAGGTTTGATGGATCATGAAGCAAGAATGAGCTGAGGAGGAAGGGACTTTGCTTCATCTGCAAGGGACCTTGGGGACCTGACCACTCATGCTTGAGTGACACTAAGGAGATGATAGAGGTAGAGCAGGTGGAGATTCCTTTTGACCATCAGGGTGAGGATTCTTCTTTGGACGAGTCCATGGGTTCATATGAGGATACCTCTGAGGGGCACGAGTCATGTATAATTGTTGATAGCATGCCAGATTTTTGTGATGAGCAGACAGTGGACCTTATGGGAGACATTCAGGATGAGGAGTCATTAGTGATAATTCAGCATGAGCAGCATATGGTGGAGCATGAGTCAACTGAGGAGGAGGATGTGCACAGTATGCATGATGAGCCTTCTGGGGAGAGCCACTTGGAGGTTCCTATTGAGCCTGTGATGGTGGAGGATGAGCAGCCACCCTTGGGGTCAACCATTGATGAGGAGCAGACAGTTGTATAGACAGCTTGCAAGGTGGCAGTATATGCAGACACTTGTCCTTAGGCAATGTTGGAGGCTGACAGGGTAGTTTTGCGGGAGGCTAGTAGACAATAGGAGCGTGGAGTTCTCGATCAGAGGAAGGAGTTGTTGGAGATGGTGGTACATCCATCTTTGGGCGTATCCATTGATGCAGTGCAGATAAGTGCAGTGGTAGCCGGTAGAGCTGTAGTATTTCTCGGACACAACCCTCTCCAGTAGTACATAGACAGGGCTTGTAGCACATCTTGCCCTCTTTTGCCTATTATAGTGAGAGGGACAGGTTTCCTCAAACAAATCTGGTTGATTGACTAGATAGAGCATCATCACTTGAGCCGGGACCCATATCATCCTAGTAGACTTGCTCCTTACATAAGTGTCCATGCATTGGATTGGCGAGAGATCATGAGCTGGTACCCTATTGGAGTATCATTTTCAGTCAAAAGCGTTGTATTGCAGGAGCCCTTAGAAGTGAAGGATATTACATGCTTGAGTTGGCAGCATGATGTAGGCTAGCCACTCATCAGTGTTTCAGCACGACATCAACATGACAAGATTGACCTTGGTCTATGCCATGGGTTGAACTAGAGAGAGGTGATGCGTTGGTACGCGGTGGATGGAGCAGCATTCATGGTTGGAGTTATAGAATAGCAGGAGCCATGGAGCCTTGATACTTGTTCTTGGTGGCACTAGGATCCAAGAGGATCTGTTGATGACAAGTTCAGTCAGAGATTGGTCTGGGATCCGGGCATTGAGGGGTTTGTTCATGGTGGGTTGATACAGGGGCAGAGCATCATCGAGTGGTTCGTATGGGATCCGAGCATTAGGCCACCAGATTGGTCCACAGATTTGGATTGGTTGAGGGCAAGCAATCTTGGAGCGGGCGGACTTGTAATGTCCCTTTTTTTGGTGCTCCTCATGGCATGGTTAAGATGGACTTTCAGAGCTGGGGCAGACAGGTCACACGTGTAGATTTACTTCATTAGCGGGCCCAGGGGCTTCTAAAGGTGCTTCATGGGGTTTTGAGGAGTTTTTATGAGGTCTGATGGCATTCGCTTGGTATATTCCATCATCTGCATAGTTTTCCTTTCATTATGTTGCATTCCCACAAATTTCAAAAAATAGCATTATTATGGGACCTAACTTAATTAATTATGCTCGAGATGGCATTCCGAGAAGATTATTTGATGGAACACCTCAGTGTAATAGCTCGTTGGAACCAAAATAAGAAGACCTTCATGATGGGATGCTGAGAAGTGACTTCTAGTGGCCGGAGAGAGTATGGTGGGGCAATTTACCAATTTCCTTAATTAAAAATGGCTTTAATTAGTTATTTAATTAAGGAAAAATAATTAATTGGAGGAAAATGCCCAAAAGTGACTTAAGTGAAATAAAATTAAATTAAAAAGTCACTTAAGATAAAGTCAATGGAGGAGCTTGTAGAGTAATAATAAAATAATAAAATAAGATGCTTCTATAGGCTTAGAGATCTATCCATCAGATCTATAAAAGAGGAAGGGGAGGTCATTTGGAGACATCTTGGATTTGTGTATTGTCTTTGTGGTGAGGTTTTGAGAACCCGGTTCTCTACTTCAGCAGTAGCCCCAAGACAGAATCCCTCGGGTGATTCAGTGAGAGTGGGCAAGCACCCATCTCTTCCCTTGGTGGGTCCATTCAGGGTTCACAAGTTGTAGTTTATTGATTTTCAGTTTGTTTTGGAAGCCAATTGTGACATTATTGTAGATCTATTTGGGGCCATCATCTCATCCATATTCCTGCTCCTGTACTAGCTTATTTACATATTAATAAAATAAGGTTGAGATCTTTTGCATGTTTATATTGTCTATTATTCATTTGCAGATTCTATTTCCCGTTTTTGCAGTAAATTGTGGTTTAATTTGTGAAAATTGTTTATGGTATTGAAGGCTTAAATTTATGAAGTATTTCTGAGTTAGAATTTCAAGAAAACCCCAAATTATTCCATTTGGGGCATTACATTCATCCTCAAATTGCAGGTCCAAAAATATCAAGAGAGGTATCAAAAATCCCAAGTATGATGATAGGATGAGACAAGGTCTTTCCTATTTATACAAATGTTAAGAGTTCAAATTATGAAAGACTAAGCCCCTTTTTGTGCCTAATGTGCTAAGTAACCCACCCATGGTTACAAGCCAACCATGATAGCTCAAAAATTAAATCAAATTGCCCTCTTAAGCCCATGCAAGGTTGATGTCGTGCATGCGTGGAGGCCTAGAGGGGCAGCATTGAGGTCTCATGCGCTAAAAATGTGAGAGAGGGCCTCAAAAATCATGAAGGAGAGGGGGATGCCCTCAATATGCTGGAAAACATCTCTAAACCCCTATTTGGGCTTTACATGCTCTAAATCGGTCTCATGGGTCTCCAAGTGGCTCAAGATCAAGTCGATGCTCCATCAATGAGGGCTAGAAGATGACACATTCCCTCCCATGTCTCCCTAGGAAAAACATAACCTCCTCTGAGCCTTAGAACAATTGCCAAGTGTCATGTGCAATGTATAGTCGGCTAGGGCAACGTGGTCCAAGTGTATCATCATCTCTGAATAACTGGGGCACGAGCAAGCAAATAGTGATGCTGAAGAATACCATGATGTGGCAATCAATGCTCTGCATGAGATGCCACTATGACCCTCTAGAGGGCTCGAATGCCGTATAGGAGGCCAAGTCCAAGATGAAAACCCACCTACAATCTTGTATAAGATCTAATGCGTCTCCTCACCTTCCAATACAATAATTCATTAGTGCAATTAAGTAAATAAGCTTGATAATCAAGGCCAAAAGTGGACACTTCATAATGGGTTTCCCTTCCAAATTTGGGGCTTTGAACATGTGCTAATGTTACCTCCCTGGGTAGGAGAGGTTAATGAAGGACCCTATTAAGTGGTTTCAACCTCTAAGGGAATGACAAGTCCGAGGTACACCCTTCAAGTGGCAGGTGTCATGTGAAAAAATGATGGAACAGAGTGGGGACAAAGGGAAGGCTCCAAGCCGCATGCCATTATACAAGGGTAACTATGATGAGGAAAGCCCACACCTCGGGTATATGAATGTAGGAGGGAGAAATCGTGGTACATGAGTTACCCCAGCCTTTGTTTTTCCACCTTTTTTCATTTGCCTCTTGCCTTTTATTGATTTTCTTTATTTTATTGCACAAGGCTCAAGGGGATGAGAGCATGATGTATAAGATATGGTAGTGATTACCCTCCTTAAGGTGTGGTAGTTCACCGCCCACCAGGGGTTGGGACATTCATGGGTTCCTTAATGATGCAAGGGGCACTCATAGGGGCCTTAGGAACTAGGGTGATGGCCATAATGATAGGGGGTAGAGATCATGCTTGGGTTTTACCCACGTGCTAAATTTTATTATCCTGACCATATTTGCATTTTGTTGTACACTTCCTGTTGTATGTGGCCATATTATGCTTTTATCTTCTTTTTTTTCGCAACATCAACCTCTGGGGCATCATTCCAGTCCTAACCCAAGGTGTGAACAAGGGGAAGGGGAGACTAACGCCTTGTGGACCCAGATAAGGAAAATGTGAAAGTAATGAGCAAAGGGGAGTGAGATATATGGTATCGGAAAGCGGGACCATGCAACCATAATCAAGGTTTCCCATGTCGTTCCACTCCTAAAGCTAATAGCCAATAAAGGATATCTCACAGGACTAGGATTCAAGATTAACCCTCCCAGTTGAAGCAAAGGAACAAGAGTACAGTCAAAGCCCTTCCTTCTTCTAAGTTGCCCAATAATCCATGCCCAAGTGTGCCCAAGAAAAACAAGCATAAATACCCAACTACATAATGAAAAATCATACCTTTGGGATTGGATGGCCCACCTTCAAACATACAATCATGACAGAGGAGCAAGGGTACACAATGGCTGGACTAGGTGGTGTAGAAAAGTAACAAATCAAAGCTATCAAGTGGCTGCTAGTTGCTGGTTGAAGACAAATCTAGGAGAAAATTTCTCCAATAGGGGTCACCCACTAGTGGTGGGTAACATCTGGCTCCAACTAGGACATGAACTCTCATTAGAGTGCACGAATCATGTACTCAAACAATGAGGCCATGAGAACAACAACAATCTCTTGGGACCATAGACCTGTTATTTGCACATCATAGAAAAGCAAACAAAGGCAGCATGTGTCTGTGGCATACATTGATCGCCCATGCTTTCATTAGATAATAAAAGTCAAACAGGAAACAAAATCTACTCTAAATGCAATTTTGATCTAAATGCACCTAATCTAGCATGAGAACATAACATGATATTACATTCCAATGCAAAAATCAATATGCAATGCAACCTACTCTAACATGCATATGATACAATGTCAAGTGTCAAGGAAAGCGGTGATGTGACCACCTTTGACCAGGTCTGGCCAATGTTTGTCATCAATTCTAACAATATAATAATATCCCTCACCAATCTGACCATGAATCTTGATGGACACAAGGTTCTTATCTACCAACACTACAACCCCAACCTTGAATTCCTTCCTAGGTTTTTGCACCCACTTCTTCTTTTGGTTATGGTCTTTGGTGTCAGATCTTTTAAGGATGTGGATTTCTTGGGAAGGAAGAATGGGAGTAGGGTCCTTAGTTTCAGGCATATTATAATATGGGATAAGACATGGTTTTAGCACATTAGGTGGATACAAGGGCTCTCTATAAAGAATAAATGGGGTTCCATCAGGTTAGTGGGATGGTGGCATATGATAGATGAATTTGGAGTTGACCTCCCACAGTAGCACCCCATTTCCTAGACAACCACATCCCCCATACATCAGGGATATTGATGACTAAAACATCCATTAGCAATGATATGTCTATATTCATGGCTAATGATATCTTGAGATCTTTAACAAGGCCTTCAACATCAACAGATCTAGAATCAAAGCCACATACATTTTTGTACCTACAACCTCCAGGTAATGTTTAGATTGAGTTGCTTTATGACTTTCAATGGCATAATATTTGTGGAAGCCCAAGAATCTAACATGCAATTATGGAGGAGAAGGCCATTGATGGCTAATGTGAGCAAGAATGGCTCATGACCAGGATTAGTAATAGTGAGGTGTATATTTGCAACATGATAGGTGAGTCATCTTCCTCAAGCCCTAAAGCTCTCTTCACTCGCTATTTTTGGGAGAGGATTCTCACAATCTCCTTTATAGGAACCTGCATAGTCATCTTTCCTACGATAACACCCACATCAATGTCTAGCTCAATTTCCTTATCTTTGGCTTTATGCTTGGGTTCCCCTTTAGGAGGATCCTTATTGGTGTTATCCTTCTTGGGAGGATCTTTCCTTGGGGGTCCTTCGGAGGAGGTTCCTTTCCCTTTGATGCACTGGAACTTGAGGAGGGCTCTTTGTCATTTTTCCTAGAATATTGGACCCCTTTGAATTTCCCACTATCATCGACATTTAATATATGTTCATATTTTTCATCTTTGAGTTTCACTTCACTAATGAGAGGACACATATATATACCATCTAACATAATGTTGAAGGCTTGGGTTTCACCAACGGTGTTCATTTGTTCACCACCCTCCTCATCTTCACTTTCTTCACTAGCACTATCACTTTGCTCATCCTCGAAAGATGATTCTTCTTGTCCCACAACATTGGTTGGAGCTAAGGTATTGGGGACATGGGGTGGACCCTGCTTGCTTTCTTCATTAGTTTTCTTGACAAAAGGCTTCTTCTTTGGGACAAAATTTGATTTTGAGCCTTTTCAAGAGCGATGAACTTATCCATATACAGCTTGTCCCTAGCATTAAGGTCCTTGAATAATTTGTCAATTTTCTTAAGGGCCATGACTAGGGTTTCTTCAACCTTATCCTTAGGTTTACTCTTTTTGGTTTCAACCTTAGCCCCAGGGGGGATCAAACATTTCAATTTTAGTAGCATTTAGATTTTGTTCAACCTCAATGACTATCTTCTTTGCTTCAGAAAGCATCTTAGGTTTCTTATCCCTAAGTTGATATGTCAAGTGCCCTCCAACAATCGTAATGAATTTTTCTAGTATGCAATTAAGGTGATCCGAGATGTCTTTGACAATCTTATCAAATATTTAGATAAACTCCCTAACACTTGCATTGCCTTTCTTTGCCATGTGGTAAAATTTTTCAAGGTTAAAAGCTCCATCAACATCAGATGCCCATCTTTTCTTGAAAACTTCTTCAAATTTGTCAAAGTCATCAACACTGGATAGAGGGAGGTTAAGGTACCATTCCCTAACATTTACTCGAAGATCAAAGAAAATAACATCATTACAATATCCTCATCATCAATCCCTCGAGGGCCCTGTTACTGCTCAAACTAGCAGGGGTCTTACAAGAGGATCGTATAGAGCAACTACTAGGTCAAGAGCAAAAATGGAGCGATAGCCTACTATCACCTCAGCTAAAGCTCCCTGCTCCTTACGTACTTTCACCGATGGGAGGAGACCAAGTATAAAGGGGAATCACTAGATGAATGGAACAATGAGAGGGCAAGGAGTGATTCTAAGGCCTATTCACAAGAGAGACTCAATTATATGGCTTTCTTGCTCAGGAAGCAAGGTGATATGCTCTCTAGGAAGGGCTAAGAGGACTCTCGAGGCTAGGGTTTGGGAATATATCTTGCAAACATGATTCCTAGCCCTGGAAATCCTTATGGAGAATTGGTCTTTGTGTGATCTTTGCGAAATTGGCGTCAATAGGTTGTGGGACCACACAGGACCAAGGGGACCCAAAGTTAGGTCAAGGGTATGGAGTTGATCACCTAATGAGGGGCTTGACCTAATTAGGGAGGAGAAAAGGATCAAAGGACAATTTTTCTTAGATATTTGAATTCAATGATCCTAATGAGGACACTAGCCAAGGGAAAACTAGGGCAAGAAATGGTCCTTGAGCTAGGGCTTGCTATATCTCGAGATCCCGTGGTCAGATTTGCTTCAAAAGTGGAGGGCCTCTAGAGAAAACCTCAACGCAGTTGTGGACCAAAAATCAAAGTGTTTGGATGGCTAAATTGTGAGATAATTGATGCCCTAGGTGAGTTGTGTAGGCTGGGCCTAGAAAAAGAGGGAGGTGAAAGGAGTAAGTGTTGAAAATGATCACCAATGGAGGATTAGTGCCTTGTCCTTTGGTAGAGATGGACTCAAGGAGAATTTATGGTTTGGGAAGAATTCACCCAATCAAGGAGGCCTTCAACAACTTCACATGGCATTTAGAGCATGAAAACAACTATTGTAAGGACTTTATACTTCGGTTTGCAATAAATGATGACTTATCCAGATGTATTTAACATAAATTATCTCTAGGAACATTCACCCATTCATACATGGCCCATGACATGATGCAACATTATAAAGAACAAAAATTCCCACAATTTCATATAGAGAAGTAGTAAATTTTAGACTTGTATAGAAAAAATCTAAGCAACATTCATGTGACAAAAGTAAATGACAAGAATAAGAATTAAAAGAGAACCTACATGTATAAAAGAGTATATCCGATCATTAAATTATGTCAATAATGAAGCTCTGAGACAAGAGAGAGATATCCAAACATCAAAATTCATCCATAACATCCAAACTCGTCCTCCAAAAGGGATAGCGAAAATTTCGCAAGAGCAAATAACCCCATCCAAGCGATGATGAGTGAGAGAGAATGCGTCTCTTCTCTTTATACAATCCTCTAAGGGATTTGAATGACCTAATTTGGCTAATAATGCCCCTAGAATAAAATGATGTGCATAATAACAATACTTTTGGTGACAAGCCCACCAAATAGCTCAATAACATAAGAATAAGCCTCTCAAGAAGGTCAAATGATCAATAAAGTGAGTCATTGGGCCTTTGAGGAGGCCTAATGAAGTTCAAGGGGTGCCATGATGTAGAAATGGACTCCAAACATAGTGGAGAAGGGGTTGGCCCCTTGTTTTTTGAGCAAGAACCTGTGGTGCTCCCAATTGGGTGTGGGGCCACAAGGACATCTTCATGGGTTTCCAAGTGGATCGAAAATGTTGGTAGACCATCTGTAAGGGCTAGGATGATGATAGAAGCCCTCCCTCTGCAGCAAGAGACATCCTCTGGTCCCTGGAACATCTGCCAAGTGTATGGTGCAGGTGTGGAGCCTGGTTGGGCATGGTGAACTAGGTGCATCATCCTCATCCAAAAGGAGGAACACTAGTAATCATTGAGTGATGTTGGGGATCCATGAAGTACTCTTTGCTATGGTGGAGGCCCATGGCTCTCAATGCTCACCCTACAAGTGCTAGTGTGACCCTCTGGAGGGCTAGGACCTCGTATAGGGAGGCTGAGCCCCAAATGGAAACGCATCTACAATCTTGCATAAGATCCAATGTGTCCCCTTGCCCTCCAATACAACCAATCATTAGAATAATCAAGTAAAA
>APFE030011602.1:14382-27697 GCA_000404065.3 Pinus taeda
TTTGCCTGAAAAGTGCTTTACATCAGCATTCCCAAATTGCCTGAAGTATTCAAGGGCAAACAATCTCATGGGCACATACTTGGGCAGTCTGTATGGGGGAAACTCACAACCATATATTCTGATAACAGTGTAGTTTTGGTAAAAATACCTATCCCCAATGCTGTACACCTTGGACAGTTGAAGGATCCTCTGCATCTCATCTGTTAGTCCTGGGGGAGGTGAGCTCATGAACAGAGACATTGCTGGGTGGATGAAAAGGTCTATAAACTCACAGTAAGTGTATGGAGAATAGGCTCTGCAGTGAAAAATTGAGGTCCAATACACTACCGACCTTGGATTTCCTTGTGCATCCACTCTTTTCGTTACAAAGGAAAATTTCTCATGCTGATAGTATAAAATTAAGTGGTAGATGTAGGAGGTGTATCTGAACACCTTTTCTCTTGATAGGTTCATAAACTGCTCATGCATTTTGTCTGATATGTAGGTGGCATAATCATAGGAGATTGGAGCTTTGCCAGGGGAAAACATGAGCATCATTACGAGTACAGTTTCATCAATATACTCAACTGATTTATAACCCAGTATGGGACTGATCATATTTGCAAGGTCTCTGCCCAATGGGTTGAGGTAACCAGCAAAAATAGGAGGGTATTGCACAGTATCATAGTTAATAAACAGTTGGTTCAGCTTCGTGATCTCAGCATCTGTCAACATTTTAGCTCCTTGGTTTATCAGATCAAACAAAGACAAGGGGACCAATTTCTTCTCAGTCTTCAATTGCAGCATCTCTCTGATGGCCTCAGGGGTGATGTAGAACACAACTGAGCCTGAAGGGTCAAGCACAGCTCTCTGAGTGGGATCATAACATACAGCACATAGGTGGAGGTGGAACCTGCTATGTGTTAGGGAATCCTCTGAGATTTGATAATCCAAGTCTTCTAAAGGTTGCCACTCCAATTCTCTCTGAGGGGCATCCAAAGGGGCAATATTGAGGGCCACAGGTGCCACTGGAGTTTCCATGGTTACTTAAGAACTCTGTTTTGTATGTAAATTAGTGTTACTTGTGCTGAGTAACAGAAAAGAGTATTGCTTGGAAGAAGAGGTGAATTGAGGAACAGAGGACGATAGGGTACACCACAACAATTGAAATACTGCACACAGCAGTGAATGGGAGAGCAAATACTTGTTTTCGGCGAGTTCCTTTACAGTATTTAGGTGTAGGTTTGGTTTCCCTTTTCACGACTGCGCGAACAGAATGTAGGTTATGTGAAAGTTTTGTTTAAACAAGGCTTAGCTAGTGAATTTTGAGCTTCCAACTTCCAATGGGAACTTGGCGGAAGGGATTTTCTGGTGAATTATGTGTTTCTCAGTGTTTTTAAATGAATTTCAGCTTATTGCAGATAAAACCAGGCGCAGAGAGGATTAACAGTGATAAATACCTAGTGTACTGACAGTCCGGGTCACAACTATAGGTGGGTAGGCGCACCGAAGGTCTCCAGGTCAAAATTGAGCAGGTTGGTGCAAATTTGGACGTAAAATGCGTGTAGAAGGTGCAACAGAAGTTTTTGCAAAAAGTGCAAAAAATGCGAAAAATTAGCAAAAATATGGATTTTTGGGACATTCGCGCCTTTTTCGGATGACGTCAGCATGACGTCATTGGGTGGGTCAGGGTCGGATGATGTCAGCATGATGTCATTAGGTGACGTGGTGGCTTATGAGTGGTCTACGGGGGTGGTGAGGTGGCAGATAGGTGGAGCAATGGTGGACGGGGGCGCGGACGCGGCGATCACGCAGGCAGTGACGTAGCGGTGATGCTGGCAGGCGGATTAGTGGAAAACCGGAAACCACAGTGGTATCATATCGCACCGCTTATGATACGGAAGGGAATCTGTCAGAGGGGGCTCCGATACGTTGTGGGGGCAATGCGTGGCCGAGGCCTGACGTCAGCCTCTGACAGATATCGGACGCTATCATTCGGACGTCGGGGCCGGTCCGATATCCACGTCAACCATTGGATGAAAAGCGCCTGATCAGACGGTTGATGGGCCGATAACCTGTCTGGATGATATGGCATCGGGCAAGCATTAAAAAATTATTTTTCACGGGATTTGTGCCCGGCGGGACCCTTGGAAATATTAATGAATTTGTATGATTTGCCTTGTATTTCTTTATAAAGTCACGCATAGTTCAAAACTTAGGATAAGGCGAAAATCATGGTTTTTTCAATATATTTCCTTGAAAAATCGCGTATGGCTCAAACTTTGGCTAAATGGGTTTTATCATGTAATTTTGTATAAAAGCGCATATAGGTCCCAAACTTAGGATAGGGTGGAAAAAGTGGGTTTTCCATGCATTTTTTTCCTTTTTAGCGGGTCTAAGGGTGGAAATGGGTTTTTCCAAGGTTTCTTAGGCAAAATGAAGGGTTGAATAGGTAAATGAGTTCTGAAGGAGAAGAAGAGGTAAGGCTTGGGTTCTTAAACTGACCAGATGTCAATTTAATTCCCTGGTAGTGAATTATATGGCTAAAATTCCAAGGGGGGGATATTTATAGAATGCTTAGGGTTTATACACCATGGTGTTATAATAGTAGGGAAAGGGTGACATAGGGAGTTAGATAATAGAAGTTAAAGGTTAATATGGAGGGAGAAGGTGAATGAGGAGTGATATCACTAAGTTTATTTGAAAACAACTTAGCTTAGGGAGTAGTTCAAAATGAAAAGAATTTTGCACAAGAAATGTGGCTGTTAAAGGAAACAAGAACTAACATAAAACCTTGAATTCTTTTTTAAACACAACTGGTGAAGGGATGTTAGAAATGAGTGAAAAACAAGGAAAAAATGGAAGTTAGACATGCTCTATTGTGTTTCTTTCCTTGTATTGACTAGCAAGATTCAGTTTGAACGGAACACCACTTCTGCAACCCCATCTACTTGCCTAGCATTTTTTTGTTTCTTCTTGGAGGGTGCACTTGGACTTGCAGACCCTTATGTGCCTTTTCTTTTCCACTGGCTTTTCTTTTGATTGCCTATCTAACACTACCCTTATTGCTTCCAAGGCCCCAGATTAAGCAGTTGGGAGCCTTAGTTTTCTCTACCTAACTATTGGTCTGCCAAGATTTAACAGTTTGGACATACTTCTTTCTCTATTCTACAACATAAAATTGAAACATGGCATGATCCAGATTAGACTGTTGGACCATCCATCAAAATTTAGTAAATATGAAGGCATGTACACACCTTGCATTGTCTTGGAAATATGGGATCTTTGTATCAGCAAAGTAGAGCGTATTTGGCATTTTGAATTTGCCAATCATGAAATATGAAACCTATTGGTATAGGTATCCAATAGATACCACAACTAAAGGTCAACCTTAACCCCTCGAAATTATGTAGGTGCATTCTTCACAATGAGAAAATAAGTAGGTATTGTGTGTATCCATCATACCTATGGAATTTCTTGGTGAGGAGGCATAACAACTACCACACAAGTCAACCTAGTGCTTTCCCAACTAACTTTGGGAAGTTTACAGTAGTTGCAGCATAGTGTCACACAAGAAATACAAATTAGGGTAACAACCACTATCAAAGAACTGGATCACATGAAAGAAACAAAAGAAAAATTATAGTAGGTGTATAGGTTATTTGGTGCATATCACTAGGGCATATCTACTAGGAGGAAATAGGTGATACTATTGATGCTATAGTTTATTGTATCTAGAAAAATTAGTGAGGCCATCCAGGGCCTTAAAATGCAAGTGATAGAGCTCATGGTGCAATAGAATTTGTTGACACACTAGAGGAGGGAGAACATAAGGACTTAGTTCAACATGCCAGAAACCAATATCATTAGTGGGATGAGTATGATAAATGGTGTAAGAATATGATGGAAGAGTGATCTTAGCTATGGATAATTTTATTATAATCACCAGGTGTAGTGGAATTCATACAAAAGATAAAAAATGAAAAGGAAAGGGGACATAAATCAGGTATATTATGGGCATAATGAGTTTTGTAAACACATAGAACACTACATAGGAGAAGATGTAGATTAACCTATATATTGATGAACTTCAAGAAGATGAGAAGAGCTGGGAACATATCCAGGGTGAAGCAATGAAATCTACTGAAAATTACAATGAACTATTGTAAGGTCGTGTGAAAGGAAATAAGTGAGGATGTGAGTGTAGTCATAGGGGGTCTGACCACTATAATAGCACATGACTTGATTATTAAGGGGGAATATATGGGGACCAGGGTGGACGTGCTACAGAAGGAACTTAAAACCATGAAGGAGTAAGAAAAATCTAAGACACCATCCCTGCAGATGGACTGACTGGCTCACGACAAGCCATAATTTTGTTTTGTGGGCCTATCTGAGGCCAAGAATTTTGAATTTTGGTGTTAGTGTGAGAAAAATATGTGCAAAGGAGAATGGAGTAGAAGGAGGGAACCCAACACATAATAGAGAAGATGATGCAAGATATAAAGATGTAGCATAGAAGGGAACCACGTGTAATTTATCACAATGCTAAGTAGAAAAGGATGTGTCCAAGGTAAATTATGGTGATTAGGATTCGAAGGAACCTGATCGAGGTGAGGATGATTTAAACAACGGAGGAATTGGGATATATTTATAGGAATAAATAATTTGGAAATGTGGAGGAAGAATCGTTTGAATATATTCCAAGGAAAGACAGATGATTAGCTGGAAAGCATGGGATAGGTAGAAAAGGGCTACTAGAAAATATTTAGGCCATTAGCCAACATGGATAGAAATTGAACTAGATGATAATCAAGGCCATGATGATAGAGGAACTGTCGAGGAATGATAAGGAGGAATGAATTCCCTGGTTCAGAGTTTAGTTAGTGAATTGAAAATTCATTGGTGTTGTGTTTTGTTGGTATTGTTGTTGTTAGTCTATTTCCAATTATTTGGGTGTTTTATATATCTGTGGTTGTTACCGAACACATTCATGGATGGACTCTGTAGGTTGAGCATAGTTGTACATGAATAATATGTTTATAGTTGCTCATACTCTACGAAATAGAAGAATTGAATTTTTTTATCTTTGATATGTTAATTGTGGTGAGCTAGGTTTGTAATATTTCTCGATGCATTGTGTTGCACATTTTCTATCCTTAAAAGTAATGAAGAATGAATGGATATACCCTACATTTGTTCCTAAATGTGTTCGTTATTTTATTGCTATTGTCATTTTAGTTTGATAATGTTAATACAAAATTCTCCAATGACTTGTGTAGCAGGAGAAGTTGGTATCATTATCCTATTCATGTCACATTAATATTATGAACGTTGACTATTAAATCTAGTTAGAATAAATATCTGTAAAGTCTTGTGTGGAATAGGATTCAGGTATGGTTGTCATATGTCTATATGTTAGATGTTATGAATTCCTTGAAATGATTTAAGAAACCAATTTCACAAATAAACATCAATATCCTATGACTGTAAAAGCCAAGTTCTAAGAATCCCCCATGGCACTTGGGGTTAGACATCATCCACTCTACGGGTGATGTCGAAAGGGCTATTTCTGAGTGGGTTTGTTGGATGGTATCATGCACCGAACTTGGGTCTACCTAAACCCTGCACCAACAACAATCCCATATAGGAGTATTTTTGGGATGTTTCAATTATTCCTATGTCCTTAAGTGAGGGGTTGGAAACAACCAGCTATAGGTGACTCGCTTACCTGAGTGCGAATTACTGATAAGCCACCATGTATATAAAAAATCAAACTTTAGTATATTTTTCCATTCACTCACTCTGATTCAAATATATCACATTAATTGATAATCTTACTATAAGGGTATATTGACCCTACTATTGTTACCTAGCATGAGTTCTTTTGTCAACCAATTTCCTTATGGAAGGATGGACCCTTGGAGGTAGAAACTTATAGATGGATATCATTATGTGAAGTTTGGATAGTACTTGGAGACCTGAGGGAAGCTATAAATTTTAAATCAAAATTGTCTCTTCCTTCACAAATGGGCTATGTCATATCACTAGAGGGGTAGTGGCATGGTATATGGAAGTGAAAAGGTAGAGAAGAGGGCACACTACATTGAGTTTTGTAGTCTAAGGTGTGATGAGACATTGTATATAGAAGTGTTGCATAGGTTTTCTACCTTGAAAATGAACTTATTGTGATCGTTTTTTACCATAGTGGGCTTCAGGTGAACCTTTCCCCCAGTGGATTTATAAGCATAAGTTACAGTTAACTAGTACTAGGAGATTCTAAGTAGTGTTGTCTATGTCTAGGAAAACAATATGAGGTCTACAAGGAATCAACAATATATGACAAAACGTAAGTGTTCCAAATATATTTTAGTTGAGTTGGTTATGTTATTCACATAACTACATATTTTTTATTGTATATGTGTTGAGGGACTAAGTCCCCTAGGGCTTTGGGTCAACATCCTAGTAGAGCAAGGGGTTATCTACAGTAAAAGACAAGCATTCCATGTAGACATAATACTTAAATAAGCAAACTATGAAAAGATAGGTTCACCTGGGGGTTCTTCATTCGGGTAGATCCAGCTAGGGTCGAAACCCTCTTCGAGTTCCTCTCGATCCTTGAACCTGCAAAACAACCAATTCAAAGAAGCATAGCAATATATGTACAAAGTATCATATAGCAATAAACTTCATAACTTATTAAAAGATGGTTAGTTATACATTGAAACAATTTTTCATATGTAAACCATAAAAATAACATCATATGCATAAAGAATATTGATTTCGGGAACAAAAAAAATGTTTCCTTATTTTAGATAACTAAAAAAAAGCAAGGAATGATATCACCTAAATCTTTCTCTTGTTGGCTCCAACCGGAACCGTCCTCCAGGTCCATCCAATCCCAAGTCTTCAAAAGGCTCCTTCCATGACTCACACAAGGATATCTCAACTAGTGAAATGGCATCAAAACTCAAGGAAACAAAAGTTTCTTGTGGTGGGGGAAGTGCTAGAAGCACAGGGATCTTCAGACTTGATTAGGCATAATCTGGGCAGAGTAATTCTCTCTCTTCTCTCCTCTCTCCTCTTCAAGGCCTTCCCATTGCAGCCTTCTTATACTTCTCCCAAAGTAGGTTTTTAGTTGGGAATTCCTTGGGAAAACTTGGGGCCACAGGCACTAATAGGTAATCAATAGGAAAAAGCCATGATCCCTGCCCGAAATTAAGGAGATTTAATTTTTTTTAAGTGTTTTAAGACATATACGTGAGTTTGGTATACACTGACCCGCATACACACGTGTTTAGCTCAGGGAAATGTCGCGTACAGGGAATAAAACATTGTTTTTAAAGTATTTGGACCAAATCTGGAAGGAGGGGTTGCCCTAGGCCATAAATGCAGCATCACAAATATCAAGGGTGAGATTTGGAGCTATAACATATGCCCCCTAATATATGAGGTCAAAAGGGGTACATGATGGCCGAAATGTATTAAGTACATGGAAAGGAGGCTTATCAAAAACTGAGAAGGACTTCACCAGATTTCACCCTGCCAAGCCACAAAAGAAGATCAGAAAGAAACACTATCTGAGGCTAGCATATCCATGCTGAGAGAAAGTAAAGCATGTCCACATATTAAGCACAAGTCGATCCAATAAGTACATACGTATATGAGACTGTAAATACATAATGGACCATCTGAGCATGATCGAACAAGTACATGTTTGAATATCACATATAAGAAGATCAATGAAGCTGAAAGATGAATTTGACCACTGATGTCAAAAAATAATCCCAGTAGTACCAAATGAACATGATGGAATAAGATGATACTACACTGCAAAATCGGGTGTTAGCATATAGCCATGAATAACTGCAACATATAAGGTAGAACGATATCAACTAGTAGTAATAGGAGCAACTATCAAGTGAACCAATGAATGCTAATGCAACCTAAGGTCTTCACTAATCACCGTGGTACATTTCTACACAATGGGGATGAATGAGATGAAGTCAACCATGTTAGAAATCATTTTATTACCTATCGTTGATGTATATTGTTAACAAACACGAGACTATTCATTGATAATGATAATGAGAGTTAAGGTACCCTTGTACAATTTAACAAGTCCGAATAAATGATCTTAAGTCGAACACCTGGAAGAATTTATCGATCAGGAGACAGTGATGGTTTCCCACTATCGATAGAGAATGATATGCCACTGATGACTGCAAAGCCCAAGGTACTGCCAAATGGACTCTAAACCTTTTCCCGAGAGCAATGAGTCGTAGTCGATAGGGAAAGATCTGCTAGAAGGAAGGCATTAAGGCATCCTTCATCAACCTAGCACGAGTGTAACCCATAGGCCAATAATGTGGAAGGAATCGTACAAAAAAGATGTAGTAACCCAACCGAAGCACGTTTTTGGCGTAGACAAGATGTAGCTAGTGCATGACAGAAACCCTCTTAAACAACCAATAATGAAAGCTAACACAGAGGTGAGGTATCCACCAATAAGCTCAAATGGAAACCAAGGTACTACACAAATCCCAATGTGTGATAGTGTAAGCTAACATCGTACAGAAGGGAAACTGCTTAGTCAAAGACCCATGATACTAATCAATGCTAAGCATAAGGTGACCTATCAATAATGAAAATAGGGCTAGGGTGCATCTCTAGGCCTATCCTCAGAGTAAGGTGTTGTCATTGATAAGTACAAGACTCGCCAGCAAGAATTCAATGGGGACCTTCTCAAACTAGCATGAGTAAAGGACTAATATAATTGATGTGATATGAAATAATGTACTAACAACCAGTAATGGCCAACTAAAAAATGAGTCAAGAGACATCGCGGAGAGGCCGACTTAGGCTTACTTCACTTGAACAAAAGCACTACTCAAATGATGACTTTGTGGCATCATATGATAACTTTGTATAAGCTCATCATTTAGAAGGCATGAACAAACTCTCCATATGATTGGAAGACATAATCAATTGGAGGAGGACTGACACAATAACAAGGTTAACGCATACCCAAGTCAAGCTAAATCCCACCCAAACGGAGGAGACACTTTGTTTGAGTGCATTGTTCAAGGGCGACACACTCTAGATGCCAACAATATATGGAAATATTGTCCTATTCCTGCTCTTTTTGGAATATATATATTTTTTTGTCTTTTCCATTAAGCTTGAAAAAGAATAAAATAATGTTATAATACATTGGAAAGAACGGGTGTCGGTGAAGCAGATGATCTAGTTCCTGGGGTTGGAACAATCCTATGGTCAATGAAGGGAGGCAAAAAATGGTCAAAGGCACTAAAAGGTATGTTCCTTCCACAGGTCATAGTGTTGTGAAGTTGCAAAAGTTAAGGGAGTGAAAGTTTGATTTTGCAGATGACTTGGTCAAAAGTTGGCTTAAACACGAGTCCAGGTGAAATTGGCTAAAGGCCAAAAGGTGCAAATAGTCAGTACGCAATGTAGTAGTACAACTCAATACGAAGGAGTCTCTAGGGTATAAGGCTTCAACAAAGTGAAGAAGAAAAGAGGAATGAGTCTTTAATGAATAAGTCATGGTGGGTCTAAAGAGGACTCCCAAGCCTAAGGAAAATGAATCATCATGGGTACCAAGTGACAACAAGGTACTATCTAGGGCACCCATGATAAGGTAGCCTCTACCACACAAGTGACAATACTTCTAAGAAATGAGAAGGTTCTGACCCATAACTTGGTGGGGTCGATCCTAAGGCCAAAATGGGAAAGGAAACTGATAGGTGCACACTGCAGGTGGAAAATCCTAACTTGTATGCTAGTTTTGAGAACAAATACCTACTAGAATGGATAAACCATAAAAATTTCCAAAGAATAAATTTTCCAAGTTCTGTAAACATAAATAGGGACACCAGACAAGAAGTTAATACATCCCACATATAAACTTCATATAAAATCTTGTATTATAGAATACAAAACTTGAAAATGTGCACCTTATATATATAATATGGTACAGGGAACCATGCAATCTTACAGCTTATGCATAATAGTTCTTCTGGACAAACCCCAAGGACTCCTTTGGTAGTCAAAACTCACAGCTACAAAGAGTTCCTCCTATGATGGAAAATCAAATTCTGAGAAACCATGAGAAATACAAGGATAAAAGGAGGGAATTAAAGGGTCCCATGTCTCTATAGGAAGAATCTGTCAGTCAACTACCAGGAACAAATCCCAAGAAGGAGAATAATAGGTCAAAGGATCCTTCTCAAAAGAAATTAAACATTGAGGATTCAATGCCACATAATTCACCCGTGGTGAGGTAGAGTCTATTTGAATACTTGGCACAAACCAAGGGTATTCTATAGTAAAATCAACTTAGGGTGGTAATTATTAGATACAAGCTAATGAATAGTGACAATATTCACGTTATGAGGAAAACACATCACTCAAAAGAGTGAAGACACCACAGCATTCATAGCATAGACATAATCATGCCCACGTAGCATATTAAAGTCTAAAGGGCTATCAACCACCATCATATATATTATGAAACTCTTCCCACCTAAAGTAATAGGCAATTGAGGAAGAACACCCATAGATTCACCAGGTCTTATATCATAGGCTAACAACTGACTCTGAGCTGTCAACGACTTTGGGGAACCCAAAGATTTCCAAGTCAAAGAGGGTGTAATACTTGCAGAGGATCCTTCATCCACCATACATCGATAGATGTTTGTGGAATTAACTCTGACCTTTATTTGGAAAGGTGCGGTGGAAGGAAGATGAGGCTAGACAAGACTATCCCAATCAAAGTAGACACTCCTAGAAATTGGATGGGGAACATTCGAAGTAGCCGGAATGCCCCCTATACTAGAAGAATCTATACTAGAAATCAAACAAACTCTTTTGTTAGGCATTTCACCCCCCAAAAGAGGAGTGTAATCAGCCATATATTTCATTGGCTCAACCACATTATCAACCAATGGTTGATGAGATTGTTGGAAAACCGTATCAAACCGAGGAGTAGAAGAACTTTCAGACTCGGACCATATCCTTTGTACCTATGGAATACCAGGGAACAAATGAGTAATATGGTTTCCCTTGCATATCTTACAAGGGAACATAGGTTTAGCATTTATATGTCCAAGTTTCTTATCAACATCCATTCCACCAACATGACTAGTAGTGGTTTGCAGAGAGTCCTGAACATGACTTTCAGAGGTCAGTGACTCTTTGCTAGTATGACTTGCATTGATTAGACTTATGCTCAGAGCATGACTTGTAGTAGCTAAAGGCTCATCTTCAACATGACTAGCAGAGGTTGATGATGAGGTGCTAGTATGACTGGTAATGACTAGACTTGTGCTCCCAGCATGACTTGCAGCAGCTGAAGACTCATCTTCAACATGAATGGAAGAGGTTGATGATGGATTGCTAGTATGACTTGCAATATCTATTCTTGTGCCCTCAGCATGACTTGCAGCGGCTGAAGGCTCATCTTCAACATGACTAGCAGAGGTCGATGATGAATGGATAAAATTATTCTTCTTCTTCGTCTTCCTCTTTCTCCTATTTTTATATTTCTTATTACAAGAAGGAGGAGAGAGAGGAATCCTATATTTCTCTTTGAAAGAAGATGAACAATTAACATCCATGTGATGCCCCTGAAATAAAGCATTCATTTGAGAAGCTTCAAGAACATCTGGAATATTCAGAGTGGACCACAACCAAACTAGTAGTCCAACATTCAATCCATGAATATTCAAAGTGGCCATCAAGGGAGTACCAACATTTCCAAGGAAAGGAAAAGCACAAGGATCCCCTTTTGGAAGGGTACCTTGGTTGGTTTCCACAGAATATTTGCCATATATAACATATTCACAAATCCTTCCCTTACATGGATGTATAATTGACTTTTCAAGGAAGATAGAAAAGCAATAAAAACCTTTTCCTTGGAGGAGACAACTCCACAATTTTCAGAAGAAAGATCAAAAGCCTTTCAAGATTGGCGGAGGGTAGGTCAGTCACTCAAAATCAAAAATCCAAAAGTGACTAGACAAAAATACCTAAATCAAACTATATACAAGGAGCAAAGGGCACTCAACTATAAATTCCCTAAAGATAAAATCAATCAAGCAACTTCCATGTATTTCCGCTCCAGGTGATGACGACGGGACACCAAAATACAAGAAACTGAAGTTAGGGACCTTCTAGAGATAGTATGGGATAATGACGGCCCAGACCTACCAGCGAAGGTATCAAAGGAAGTTACGCTGACCTTCAAACAACAACGTATGTTGGTGTAAGCCCTCAAGCTTCACAAGGGTACCCTCCAGAAGTACTTCTGAGAGTGATTCAACGTCGACCTCAGGTGCCACGAGATTCCCCTACGCAGCCACCTGTGTAGATCCCTAGGATAAGCAACTAAGATTACCAACTCGTGTTAGAAGCCAGGAAGAATAGTCTTGCGGTAAGATCCGAAAAGTAGGAGAGGGGGTATGTCTCTTCCTTATCTTCAAAACCCTCATGCTTACCTCCCAGATCCGAAGCTTTCTTCATCTCCCTAATGCTATTGGATTTTCACTCTTTATTCAGACTTCTATGTTTGACAGTTTAAAGTGGCCTTGGAGAGTTTTCTCTCCACTCACCTAATCCAAGGTCCTAAATATCCTAAAACTTGTTGGTGTGTCTAAATTGACAATATAAAAAAAGTTCTAGTATATTTTATTTAGCGCTTGATTTTAAAGGTTGTTTTTTTTAAGTCAAAGGGACAAAACGAAAGTGAAACTAATGATGTGTGTATGACTCAATCGGAATCAATGAAAAATTAACTACATGAATGCAATTATTTTTCCTTTGATGAAAAGAGAATTCTATGTGGGTTCTACGAAACTCCTAAGAAACAAAATACTCTTTTCTTTTCTTTTCTTGCAACACACTTCACACTCACAAAAGATTACTAATGCTTTAACCATGCAAACTATCCTAATGCAAGGTGTAATGAAGATGTAAGAATTTAAGATTACTATAAAGCAAAGAATGAAAACAAATTGCAGTTATCGCTTCTAATTAGCCACCTTAGATGTTTAGATAGAATATAAGTTCCTAATACTAATTTTCATCCAAACACTAAAAGCAAACCTTATGACAAACAAAAATTCACTCTTACTGACAAAAAAAAAGAGAAAAACCAAATCAAAAAAGGCAAAAGAAAACAAAAACCAAGTTTTTAAAAAGTTGTCTTTTTCACAAAAGCAAAAAAAAGAAACACAACCTTTCAAAAGTGCTCCAAATACTATTAAAGACGTTGACACCAAAAAAAGGGAAAAAAAAACACTTTGCAAGTTATCAACTC
>APFE030011602.1:52008-72252 GCA_000404065.3 Pinus taeda
TGTAGAGGAGCTGCTTGGAGAAGGAGGTGATGAACCAGGGGAACTTGGGGTTGACCGGAATAAAACTTTGACAGGGGTTGGAACACTGCTTGGCTGAACTGTTTCAGGACTCGCAGTAGTTTGGTCTTCTTTTTGCTTTTGTTTTCTAATGATCTTAGGAATCAAATTCGGATTTTCAACAACAGCTGGGCTATTTGGATCAGGATTTGATCGTGTATTACGAGTTTGCTTCTTAGGAGCCAGCTTCTAATCTATTTTTGGAAAATTTTCTAAAAAACGCAACAACACAGGTCGACCGAAACTTTCACAGGTCGGTTTCTTCCTCTGTGGGGCTGCAGACTGGTTTAATGAATTTATCTGAGGAGTCCCCAGTGGAGTCACCATTATGTTATCACTCAGGTTGTCCCTAGGCTCATGTTTAGGGATACGACTGAGGTAACCACAAACCAATCTTTGGATTGCAGGTTCTAGCCCACCTGCAATCAGAGAGGGCTCTCTCTTAATGATTCAACTTTGTTGAAGATTTTAAGCTAGCTTTTGGCTCAGGGGTTTTTGTTTGTGTTTGGATGGAAGGGAGAAATCTCAAGCAAAGAGGCAAGGTAAGATGTGATAAGTTTCAAACCATTGGGCATGGAGTCATGGATTAAGGCTTGTTGTTGCATTTTCTTGGTCACAAGGGGATTAAGGAGCGGGATAGCCACACATGATACAATTATCAATTAACTGAAAGGATGGAATGACGATCAGAGATGAAAGGCAAAGGAGAATCTTTCATCAAACTGAAAAGAGGAGAAGTGAATGAATGGTTATCTAGGAGCAGCTAAGAATTCCTAAACTCTCATTCATATGTGAAAGAAACAACGTAAACAAGATCATTTAAGTATACATGTTCATAACTATTTCTGATGAAAACATGAAAAATTGTAGAAATTGAGCCTAAGGTGTAGTTAAACAAATCCTAAGCTATTCTTCTTTTCTGCAATTTAGATGGCAGAACGGTGGTAAAACAAAACGTGAAAAATTAACAGAGTTGAGAAACACTTATTGAACCATGTAGAAGCACAGGAATTCCGCAATCACTCCTTGGCCAATTAAACACATCGAATAGTTTCAGAATCCATGCTTTCAGCAGTCTTTGATTATAGAAAGTATGACAGTTATAGTGCGGTTCCCTGCTTGAAGAAAATGTCAAGATACCAAATATTAAGCAACTTCCTCGACTCACCATCCAACCCCTACTCCATCTTTCAGGGTGGTATATATAAGAAAAATATCAGATGTCATTTATTACAATTGAGCTAAACAGGTCTGCCGAAAAAGATTTTTCTAAAAACCTAACTGTCACTGGAATTAAATGCAGGTAAGTCCTTTGGGCTGTGCTAGAGGCAGTTGAATCAAAACGAGTGCAATGTGGCCCTTGGAGGCTCGATGCAATACTGCTGGAATAACTGTGCTTTGGGATCTGTAGTTCTGTTCTAGTGTGAGTTAAATGTGCAATAACCATGATTTGAGAGTTTTTGAGTGGCCTCGCCCTCTTTCTTTGACTTTGTTGGAAGGTGTTAAATTTTCTCCTGCTTTGGGCTGCTATTAAGATCTTCACTGATACTCTTTTCCGCTACATTGATGGTCTCCGCCACTTGCGGATACTCTTTGGCGTGATTTTTCCCTGTTGATTTGATCTGGTACTCTTTAATCTCTGTCTCTGGTCCTTTCTTGTCTTTAAATCGGATTAATTTGACAAAATCAGGCAATTTCGGGCTTTTTCGGCGCAAAACAACCTATTTCCTGTAGCGATGCGTGATTAGCGCTTCGCGCTATTCGCGCATCAAAAACTGCCTCTGTTTCTTGTTCCAGAGCTCCGAAGTGCGATTTTTCTTCCTACGCGAATTTTCAGTTTTTTGGCTGCTGACGTTAGCATGACGTCAGCAGTACGGTGGATGACGTCAGCCTGCTGATGTCAGCAGTGGGTCCTTGGTACAGATGTGACGTGGCAGGGTGCTCATACTTTAATGTGATGCGATGAAATTTTCTGATGCGATCGCAATATCGCATCGGCGGGGAACGAGAAGGTATTTACTTTGGACATGCGATGCATGCGACTGTCGATCGCCGATATCACGATATTGCATCGGGTAACAAAGGATGGGACATAACTATGTCATGAGAATATTGCGATATGGTGACGCGAGATGGCTTACTAGGATCTGTAGAGTGTTAAGGAAATCGACAAGGGTCTATTGCGGTCGGAAGGAGTGAGTACATGCGTTAGAAAAGCATTTGAGGCCTCGAAAGGGGTCCGATAACCTAAAAAGGGATTTTCCACTTTGGAAGGAGTATATTGCATTTAGAAGATGGTTTGAAGGGGCAGCTTGAGGACTTTTGCCAAGTTTCAGAGAAACTAAGCAATTCCCGGGGGTACTTATGGTTATTTTTCAACCAGGGGGAGGGATATTTACATAGGGAATGATTTACATACTTTTAGTAGGGGGATGGGAAAAATATAAGGAGTTAAATAATAATGTCAGTAGTCAATATGGAGATGGAGAAAGGAAGTTAGTTATGCCTGTTTTGAGCTTTTCACATAGAACTGCCTGGTGATTGTGTCCTGAGTAGAGATGACGCCTGAAAACCTGGAACTGATCAACAATCAAGATTCTGCAACCTCAAAACTACCTACCCAGCCTATTTAACTAAAAAATTTTCTTCTTTTGGTTTGGGTGCACTTAGACTTGCAAACCCATCATTTCAATTTTTCTTTTTTATGCTTTCCTATCTACAAAGTACCCTTATTTCATCCGAGGGCCCAGATTAAGCAGTTGGGCTCCTTTGATTCTCTACCTATGTAAGAATCTACCAAGATTAAGCTGTTTGGACAGATTTTCATTCTCTATATTCTAAAACAGGAAATTGAAACCTAGGGAGACCAAGATTAAGCTGTTTGGACCTCCCTTTAACTGAAAATTGTACAACACTGGAATAACTTCTCAAAATTTGGAAAGCAGTTAGATGAAGTCTGAGTAGCCTTCTTCGCTTGGAGACAGTTAAGCAAATATGGAGCATTGTAGTATGCAAAGTATGACATATTTGGTCTATAAAAATGTCAATCATGAAATATGAGTAACCTGCTGCAGCAGGAGGCTAACAGTGGCTCCACTTGGGGATGGCATTTCCTTGTGAGAAGCCAAGAACAGCAGGTCAGATTGCCTTGTTTATTCCGCTATGGTTATACTTTGAACTTGTTAGTGCTGACTGGTGGTTTGATTTGATCTTTTGGATTGGGAACAACTCTTTCCTTCAATTGTGTTGCTGTTAAACTGTAAGGCACTGCCTGCTTTCTTCTGCGTGCTTCAGCATCATGGATTCTTACAAAAATCAAGACACCGGTATATAAAAATATTCTATGTACAAAATAAAACATCGCCTGCTCTTTTCAATCAAAAGGATCATTGTAGTGCTTTAGCATTCGGCTGTTGACAGGGCCTTCTTCAGCTGTGCTGCCATCTGGCGATTTGAGAAAATAGGTATTATTGCCTTGCACAGTGTTGATAATGTACGGACCTTTCCACAGAAGATCGAATTTTGCGTGTTTTCCCTTGTCTTCTCTTCGTGAATCCCATCTTAGAACTTTGCTGCCCACCCAGAAATCCTCTGCTTTGGCCTTCTTATCAAACATATTTTTAAGTTTTTCTTGCAGTATTTGAGCTTTGTTGAAGACTTGTTCTCTGGTTTGCTGAAGATGAATGGTTTGATTAACTCTTCTCTGCATGTCATTCGGTTCAGCCTAAATTTCTTGCAACAATTTAATAGTAGGAATGCCCAGAGATGAACGGAACTTGGCTTCCATGCCATATACAAGTTCATAAGGGCTCATCCCAATGGATTTCTTGGTGGAAAGTCTGTCTGCCCACAGAGCATTTGTGAGCTTCCTATGCCAGTTCTTTTTGTTTTCTTCCAGCAGTTTCTTTATGATATTGATGAGGATTTTGTTGGAAGACTCGGCCAAGCCATTACCATGAGGGTAGTAAGCTGTGGAGTGGCCTAAGGTGATGTGGTATTTATGGAAAAAGTTGATCATTTTTTTGGATTTGAAAGCAGCAGCGTTGTCAGTGATAATTTTCTTAGGGCAGCTGAATCTGGAAAGGATATTGCTCTCAAGGAATTGGATAATAGTGGAGTCATTAGCTTGCCTACATGGGATGGTTTCAATCCACTTAGTGAAATAATCAGTGGCTGTTAAAATCCACTTGTGTTGGCCTGAGAAAGAGGGATGAATTTCTCCAATGAAGCCGAGACCCCATTGTTGAAAAAGTTTCTCGGTTGAAATGGGCTTAAGGGGCAAGGGCAGTAGTTTTCTTTTCCCTTCAAAGATTTGGAATTTGTGGCATGAGACAACAAAATTCTTTACATCTACAAATAAAGAGGGCCAGTAATAACCAGCCCGTAAGATCTTGTCAGCCGTGGATTTCCAATATAAGTGTCCTCCACAGTCCCCTGCATGGAATTCTTTCATGATGTTGTTAGTTTCATTTATAGTTAAACAATTAAGCAAAATACCTTCATGATGTTTCCAAAATAAAGCACCATCTATGACACAAAATTTTGATGATTTCATCCTTAAAAATCTTTTCTTGGTTCTAGACAATCCTAGGGGAGCACACAGGTTTAACAATACAAAGCAAATATCAGCATACCATGGGGATTGCATGAAGGTTTCACTGATCTGTGGAGTCACCAGCTCCGGTTCATCGTCCAGTTGATTAATGTCTAATGCTTGGAAGTTTGTTTCGAAGATTAGTTTGGCTAACCCTTGTCCTTTTATGAGCTTGGTGGGCTTTATTTCAATGTCGTATTCAAGGATGCTAGCAATCCACTTGCCTCTTTTTCCTTCCAGTCCCTCTTGAGTTAGTATATCCTTTACAACAGCATTAGGGACATAGGCAATCACATGGGAGTATAGGATGTAAATTCTGAAATCTTTGATGGCTTTGACCAGGGCATAGGCCTGCTTTTCCATGATCTGAAATTTCAAGGGTGTGTCTCTCAAAGCTCGGCTGAAGAAAGCAATTGGCTTTTCGTTGCCCTGATCATCTTTTTGCAGAAGGACATCAACTATAGTGTGTTCAGATGCGAAGGAAAAAATGATAAAATCTCTGTCTAATTTAGGACTGGTGAGGACAGGTGTTTGAGTTAGGGCAGTTTTTATACTCTCAAAAGCCTGCTTGGCTTCAAGAGACCATTTTACCTTGGCATCATTTTTCAACATGTTGCTCAATAGCCTTATTAGCTAAGCTAGATTTTGGATAAATCTCCTCAGGAAATTGATCTTTCCAAGGAATGCTTGAAGTTCTTTTATGTTTCTTGGATAAGGGATTTGAAGAATAGCTTGAATTCTTTCCAGGTCAATTCTAATCCCATCTTTTTATATTATATGCCCTAGAAGCTTCCCTTCCTTCAAGGCAAACAGGGACTTCTTAGGGTTCAAGGAAATGTCATATTTCCTACATGTCATGAAAATTTGCATTAAGTGCTTAAGGTGCTCTTGGTCAGATTTGGAGAATGGGGTCAGGTCATCAAGATAAACTACTAGGAAATCATGTATCTCCTTGGCAAATGCAATATCCATTGCCCTTTGAAAGGTAGCACCAGCATTTTTTAGCCCAAAAGGCATTTTAATGTACTTAAATGTTCCCCACGGTGTGGTAAAAGTTGTCTTGTCCTGGTCATCCGGGTGAACAAGTATTTGGTTAAATCCTGAAAATCCACCTAGTAAAGAAATTCTGGAGGAACCCACTACTCTTTGCAAGATATGGTCCATTTTGGGCAATGGGTAGTGGTCTTTTAGAGAGACCTGGTTTAAATTTCTCAAGTCTACACACAGTCTTATCTCTCCTATTTTTTTCCTATTGGGAACTAAGTTAGACACCCATTCAGAGAATCTGATGGGTGCAATGATACCTGCTTCAAACATTCTCTTTATTTCCTTTTCAATCAGGGGAAGAAGCATGGGGTTGATTCTTCTAAGTTTTTGTTTGAACAGATTTTGATTTGGCTTTAAGGGAATGGTATGTTGGATTACTGAGGTGTCATACAACTTCAAGTCCTCATAACTCCAGGAAAACAAATCTTGGAATTCTTTGAACAAATCCACATATTTCGGTTTGTGGTCAGGGGGCAGATTTTTGGACAACTTAATCATTCTGGGATGTTCTGTTGTTCCTATGTTGTGTTCTTCTATGGAAGCATTCAAAGGTTCCATCTTTGGCTTTTTGGGCACATCGTTGTCATCAAACATTTCTTCCAATGGAGTAAGGCCGGCAGGTAGAACATTACTTTTCAGATCAATAAACTCATCCTCTACCTTGGCTGTTTTCTCTAAACATATTTGTTCCAGTTGTCCTATGTTTGTATTGTTGGAAACAATTGGGCTAAGGATTTGTTTAGTTGTTGCATCTATTACAGTCAGGTGTTCTTCTGCTTACTGTTGTGAGTCGGCCATGGCATCCATGTCAATGTTTGCGTTGGAAAATTCATCCTCCGGAGTTCAGAAACTGTTAATCTAGGCATCATTTTGAAATGCCTGCCAATCCTTGACATTGTTAGGGACCGAAGGTCTATGTTTTATTTCAGCGGTGAAATGGTGATTTGGTTCAAAGGGAAGCTTGCATGTGCTAGCAAATGTTGCTAGACTATGGGCATGAATATTGTGATCTCGTGCAATTTTGGCCAGCTTAAATTCACTGAAGGCGTTGAGTAATTCGGTGGCAGCGGCTCTGTAAGCTCTCATTCTACTGTCATTAGCGACAAAGTTACCCTTTATTTGTTGTATAATCAAGTTTGAATCACCTAGGATGGAGACTTTAGTAGCTCCCAGGGTTTTGAACAACTTAAGGCCGAAGAGAAGAGCTTCATACCCCGCCATATTGTTCGTACTTCTGAAATTGAGTCTATAGGCATGGCCTTGTGCGTGATTAACATGAGTATTGTAAATCCACACTCCAACTCCTGCTCCTAACTTGTTAACTAAACCATCAAACTCCAAATACCATGTGATTTCTCGTTTGAGGTTTGTATTGAGAGTTTCAGTTGTTTGAGGACCAGGCAGACTTGTAATTTCTGTTTCGGGATGTTCTTCTTGCTGTTTGTTGGTTGCCTTGGCTGTTGAGACAATTTCATGGTTATTGGCAACCGATTCCTCATTGACATACATTCCTTACTCCAAAGATAATGACTTATCATCAGTTGGAGGGCTGGTGTTATCATTAAATAAAATAAAAGAATCCATATCAGAATGGATTGAGTATATTGGAAAATTTTGGGATTTTTCCTCACTGCTTACCACATACTTCATTAATGTTTCTCTATATAGTGTCTTTGGTTGCCCAAAGACAGATATAGTGGCATAAGAGAGGTCGAATTGAAGGGATCCTTGCAATTTTTCTCCCCAGGATTTGGATAAAAGCATACCATACTTTGTGGGAATGTCGGTGACTACTACGTCCATTAAGATTTTCTTTTTGGGGAATTGGACTAGAGAGACACAAAGGTCTTTGATCAAGCCTAAACATTTGACCTGACTTGAATCAAAGAAATACAGATCTTTGTAGGGCCTTGTGACATCGAGGTTCAACCTTTCCATTACAGCTTTGCGCATAAGGTTATGTGAGGCACCTGAGTCAAACATAGCATTATGCAGTATTTTGTCATGTATGTGTAGGCTAACATAAAAAGGTGGAACATGTCCATATGTTTTTTTTCCGTCAACTTCTGGACCGAACAATAGTTCAGGGGTATCATCTAAAACGTTTACACCATCCCTTATTTCTGGTAATTGAAGCGACCTTTGAATTTGTTGTCTGTATACATCATGTTTGGCAAGTTCTGAGAGGGGAATGGAAATATTGAGTTTTCCAATCTCTGCTTCTAAACTGAATGGTTTTTCCAATGAGTTCTTGGCGTTGACAGTGGTGAATTTCTCTTTTTCAGGCATACTGTCTATGTTTTCTTTCGGAATGTCAATGTCACGATGTATGACAGTTTGTGATATTTCTGTTTTGGGAAGATTTTTGGTAGGGCTATTCAGATCTTGTTTTGGGGAGGAGGGAGGTGGAGGCTGATCAATAGGAGAGTGTGTGTCTATTACATCCTCCACAGTAACCTGATGAGGGTTTGGGACCGAGCTGTCAGCTGGTTGATTGATGGTGATCTTTCCTTTACATTTGTTGAGCTGTTTGTTATCTTTTATTCTGCTAGATGGGGGAACATCAACGGTCCTTGTTCCTAATTTGTATTGCTTTTGTACCTCGTACACAGTGGTATCATAGCCTTGTTTAAAGTCGAAGGACTCTCCCGACTTGGTGTGAAATTGTTTTGCATCAGGATATGGTCGGTCTTCTTCCGTGAGGAAGCTTTTCTATTCGTTTTCTCAATCTATCAGGTTCATATGAGTCCCATCTATGGGCTCAGCGGATGTAGATGCCTCCGCATAGTTTTCTTGAAAAGGAGGCCTAATATCATGGTCAGGACTGGCCCTTCCAACGTTTGTGTTTTGGGTTTTTTCTGAAGTTTGGGTTCCTTATGGCATTGGGCTGTTGACCCTCCCATGAAGTTTTTCTCTCAACATTGTCTACTCTGTCTCCCAGCCTATGGATGCCATTGATGATAGCATCTAGCTTCTGCTCGAAGGCTGAGGGTTCTTCTTTGAAAGTGGTTCTTCTCTCAGTTCTAGTTCTGTTTCTTTTATCAATTAGATTTGCTTCCACACTCACTGCAACATCTTGCATTTTTGCAAGGCTTTGAAGGGCTCTTTCCCTTAACTGATATGCCATCTCAGCATCAAAGCCATTGGGGAATTTTTATAAAGCGAGATCAGGTGGAGGTCTTAAATTTTGTGGTATTGCATTGTAAACATTGTTAAATCTTACACAGTAATCCAGAACTGTTTCCTGAGGTCCTCTTTTGATAGTATCATACTCAGATAGTATGTGTAGGGGGTCTTTCTTTTTCTCCCATCTGTTAATAAATGCCTGGTATAAGGCTTCAAGGTTTAATATAGAATTGGGTGCAAGTGCCCTAAACCAAGTTCTGACATCACCGGTCAAACTTTGGACAAAAATCTTCATTCTTACACTCTCATCATCAATCTCATAATTCTCGAAATAATCCTACATTTTCTTTGTATGCTGTAGGGAGGTACAGGAGGTTGCGCCATCAAAATAGGTGATTTTCGATTGGTAGTCCTGAGGCATAGCCCCGGGATTAGCAGGCAATAGTAAGGGCGCATATCTAGCCATGATGATGGAGATAAGTGGAACAGCTAGAGCAGCGGGGATAACAGGAGCAACCGGGGTAGAAGGAGTAGTAGTGGTAGTAGGAGTGTGGGATGGAGGTGTAGAGGAGCTGCTTGGAGACGGAGGTGATGAACCAGGGGAACTTGGGGTTGACCGGAATAAAACTTTGACAAGGGTTGGAACACTGCTTGGCTAAACTATTTCTAGACTCGCAGTAGTTTGGTCTTCTTTTTTATTTTGTTTTCTAATGATCTTAGGAATTAAATTCGGATTTTCAACAACAGTTGGTCTATTTAGATCAGGATTTGATCATGTATTACGCATTTTCTTCTTAGGAGCCATCTTCTACTCTATTTTTTGGGAACTTTTTCTAAAAAATGCAACAACACAGGTCGACCGAGACTTTCACAGGTCGGTTTCTTCCTCTGTGGGGGTGCAGACTGGTTTAATGAATTTATCTGAGGAGGTCCCCAGCGGAGTCGCCATTATGTTATCACTCACGTTGTCCCTAGGCTCCTGTAGGGATACGACCGAGGTAACCACAAACCAATCTTTGGATTGCAGGTTCTAGCCCACCTGCAATCAGAGAGGGCTCTCTCTTAATGATTCAACTTTGTTGGTGATTTTAGGCTAGCTTTTGGCTCAGGGGTTTTTGTTTGTGTTTCGATGGAAGGTAGAAATTTCAAGAAAAGAGGCAAGGTAAGATGTGATAAGTTTAAAACCATTGGTCATGGAGTCATGGATTAAGGCTTGCTGTTGCGTTTTCTTGGTCATAAGAGGATTAAGGAGCGGGATAGCCACACATGATACAGTTATCAATTTACTGAAAGGATGGAATGACTATCAGAGATGAAAGGAAAAGGAGAATCTTTCATCAAATTGAAAGAGAGGAGAAGTGAATGAATGGTTATCTACGAGCAGCTGAGAAGTCCTAAACTCTCATTCATATGTGAAAGAAACAGTGTAAACAAGATCATTTAAGTATACATGTTCATAACTATTTCTGATGAAAACATGAAAAATTGCAGAAATTGAGCCTAAGGTGTAGTTAAACAAATCCTAAGCTATGCTTCTTTTATGCAATTTAGATGGCGGAACGGTGGTAAAACAAAACGTGAAAAATTAACAAAGTTGAGAAACACTTATTGAACCATGTAGAAGCACAAGAATTCCACAATCACTCATTGGCCAATTAAGCACATCGAACAGTTTCAGAATCCATGCTTTCAACAGTCTTTGATTATAGAAAGTATGATAGTTACAGTGCGGGTCTCTGCTTGAAGAAAATGTTGAGATACCAAAGATTAAGCAACTTCCTCGACTCACCAACCAACCCCTACTCCATCTTTCAGGGTGGTATATATAAGCAAAATATCAAAAGTCATTTATTACAATTGAGCTAAATAGGTCTGCCAGAAAAGTTTTTTCTAAAAACCTAACTGTCGTTGGAATTAAATGCAGGTAAGTCCTTTGGGCTAAGCTAGAGGCAGCTGAATCAAAAAGAGTGCAATGTGCCCCTTGGAGGCTCGATGAAGTACTACTGGAATAACTGTGCTTTGGGATCTGTAGTTCTATTCTGGTGCGAGTTAAATGTGCAATAACCATGATTTGAGAGTTTTTGAGTGGCCTCGCCCTCTTTCTTTAACTTTTCTGGAAGGTATTATATTTTCTCCTGCTTTGGGCCGCTGTTAAGATCTTCGCTGATACTCTTTGCCGCTACATTGATGGTCTTCGCCGCTTGCTAATACTCTTTGACGTGCTTTTTCCCTGTTTATTTGATCTAATACTCTTTAATCTCTGTCTCTGGTCCTTTCTTGTCTTTAAATCGGATTAATTTGACAAAATCGGGCAATTTCGGGCTTTTGCGGCGCAAAACGGGCCAAGGAATCAAAAGATTCCCTAAAGATTCCCCAAAACCGCATATTTCCCGTAGCGATGTGCGATTAGAGCTTTGCGCTAATCACGCATCGAAAACTTCCTTCGTTTCTTATTCTGGAGCTCCAAAGTGCGATTTTTCTTCTTGCGCGAATTTTTGGTTTTTTGGCTGCTGACGTCAGCAGTACGCCGGATGACGTCATCCTGCTGACATCAGCAGTGGGTCCCTGGTACAGATGTGATGTGGTAGGGTGGTCATACTTTAATGCGATGAGATGTACTTTTCCGATGCGATCGCAATATCGCATCGGTGGGGAACAAGAAGGTATTTACTTTGGACATGCGATGCTTGCGACTGCCGATCGCCGATATCACGATATCACATCGGGTAACAAAGTATGGGACATAACTATATGGTGAGAATATTGCGATATGGCGACGTGAGATGGATTACTAGGATTTTCAGAGTGTTAAGGAAATTGACAAGGGTCTATTGCGGTCAGAAGGAGTGAGTACGTGTGTTAGAAAAGCATTTGAGGCCTTGGAAGGGGTCCGATAACCTAAAAAGGGATTTTAAACTTTGGAAGGAGTATATTGCATTTAGAAGATGGTTTGAAGGGGCAGCCTGAGGACTTTTGGCAAATTTCAAACAAACTGAGCAATTCCCGTGGGTACTTATGGTTATTTTTCAACCAGGGGGAGGGATATTTACATAGGGGATGATTTACATACTCTTAGTAGGGGGACGGGAAAAATATAGGGAGTTAAATAATAATGTCAGTAGTCAATATGGAGATGGTAAGAAAGCGCTAAGTTTGGGAGATCTTAGGCTGCAATGGGGGGATAGAACCTTATAGAGAGAGTATGGAATTTCTTTGAGTGAAGCAGATCTTCACCCAAGCTAATGACATGAAAATGATGAAACTAAGAGGTATCAAGCAGATCTTGACCCCTTTTTGGGGAAATTAGTTAATTATTTGGGGGAGATGGAGAAAGGAAGTTAGTTATGCCTGTTTTGAGCTTTTCACATAGAACTGCCTGATGATTGTGTCTTGAGTAGAGATGACACCTGAAAACCTAGAACTGATCAGCAATCAAGACTCTGCAACCTCAAAACTACCTACCCAGCCTATTTACCTAACATTTTTTCTTCTTTTGGTTTGGGTGCACTTAGACTTGCAAACCCATCATTTCAATTTTTCTTTTTTATGCTTTCCTATCTACAAACTACCCTTATTTCATCCGAGGGCCCATATTAGGCAGTTGGGCTCCTTTGATTCTCTACTTATCTAAGAATCTGCCAAGATTAAGCTGTTTGGATAGATTTTCATACTCTATATTCTAAAATAGGAAATTGAAACCTAGGGAGACCAAGATTAAGCTGTTTGGACCTCTCTTTAACTGAAAATTGTACAACACTGGAATAACTTCTCAAAATTTGGAAAGCAGTTAGATGAAGTCTGAGTAGCCTTCTTCGCTTGGAGACTGTTAAGCAAATATGGAGCATTGCAGTATGCAAAGTATGACGTATTTGGTCTGTAAAAATGTCAATCATGAAATATGAGTAACCTGCTACACCAGGAGGCTAACACCACCATTTGAAGAGAAAAATTATATATTGGTATGTATTGATTATGTCACTAAAAGGGTAGAAGCCAAAGAATTATTCTCTACTACTAAGAATTCAATTGCTAGATTTCTTTATGATGATATTTTTACTCGCTTTGGTGTTCCAAGAGAAATTGTGACAGATCAAGGAGGACAATTCACATCCAAACTGGTGGAGAAGCTGATGGAAGAATACAAGGTCAAGCATAGAAAATCTACTCACCATCCGCAAGAAAATGGTCAAATAGAGTCCACAAACAAAGTAATTGATGGCATCATTACCAAGACTATTCATCTACACAGAAGAGATTGGGCAGAAAGGCTTCCTAAAGCCTTATGGGCTTACAGAACCACATGGAGGAACACAATAGGACATTCTCCCTATGAAGTTGTTTATGGGAAAGAAGTTCTACTCCCCATTGAGTTCCAAGTTAAGACCTTCAAGATGGAAATTCAATTGGGAATGGATCTATCAGAAGCTCAAAAACATAGAATGGAGAAGTTGAATGAACTAGATGAGATCATACAAGAAGAAATCCTAAGAACTAATCTAGTTCAATATCAAATAGCTAAGTGGCATGACAAATACATCAAGGAGAAAAAGTTTCAAGAAGGATATTGGGCATTATTATTTGATTCCAAGTTCAAATATTTCAAAGTTAAATTTAAAACTCAATGGCTTGGGCCATATGAGATTGAAAAAGTCTTTAGAAATGGAGCGGTAAGGATCAAAACCATTGATGAATATCAAACTCGTCTCATTGTGAATGGTCACAGATTGAAGATCTATCATAAGCCATTCTCAAAGGAGGAGTTTGTCAAAATCTTTCAAGATAATTATGCAATAAGGCTAGTGAAGAAGAATCCTTCTTCTCCACTAGCCTAGTCTTTGTTCTTTTCTTTGTTAGAAAAAGAAAAATTGTATAAGCCTGAAAACCAATTGATTGGCAGTCTTATACAGAAAATACAGGGTGAAAATCAGAAACTTCTCATGCCTTATATTTTCCAAAAAAAATCCCTCTCATTTCATTCATAATTGTTCCATTTCATGTCATTTCACTTCACTTCATTTCATTCCATTTCGCCATCACATTCCCCCAATAAAATTCCTTTCATGTCCAGTTTTCATATATCATTCATTCGGTCATCACTCATTTCCATCCATCTCCATTCACTTCACCAAGCCATAGATTAACTATGTCAGTTTCCGCAGTTGAATTCTAATTCTGCAGCTGAATACTGATTCCGCAGCTGATTTTTGATTCCACAACTAATACTTTGTTGCTCTACAATGACAGTCAGATGTTAGCCAAGTAATGATGAAAGCCAAATGCAGGTATGGAAGAGGAAGAGATTTTGAAGATGTTAGCACCTAAAGCACCAACAAGAAGTAGCTAATCAAAAGTTAGTGAACGGAAGTGGTAAGATTCTAAGGTATGAGCAAAATTAATTTCAAATAGCATTTTAAAAACACATAATCTATATAGTTGTAAAACCACCGGCTCCATCATGTGTAATAATTCGAGTCGATAGCTTCTTTAACTCCTCCATGACCTTTGCATAATTCCACCATAAACTCTACATCAATTTCCAACAGCCTCATGATCTAGTTCCGAATCTAACTCGTACTTAATTGTACATCTTCATTCCACCTATTGAACTAGTTAATTATGAAGACTTAAGCTATTTGACCATGTCTCTCCTCTGCCGCACAACTCTGCAGTCATTTTGTGAATGTGCTACCGTCCACTCCACAACCTTTTAATTCAAAATTCTACCAAAACTCACTCTATTTCCATACTCTCCCATTGAGTTTACGATTATCAATTCTGGCCTATTTATACAAGCCTCCACTCCGAGAACTCATTTTCATTACATGCTCTGTATTTTTTCCATTTTGTAACTATTGATCCTCCTCCATCTTCCACTCATACAACCGTTCCACCTCCATCAATCCATTAGTTATTGTCCATCACTTACAGAGGTATTTTCAAAGTAGGAGGAAGGAATGGGCCTTCTGATAAGAACATAGCTAGACGGGCCTAAATTCATGGTGGGTTATCCATAGTTAAAGAGCACATTAAGGAAAGTATGGTGGCTGCAATTTATCCAGAAATTTAGAGGTCAGAATAAAGAAGTCACGAAGACATTTGCAAGGTCTTTTAACAACATGGAAGTTGAGGTTGGAAATACCAAATTTTCAATAATAGAGGCATCCATTATAACAACAATGGAGCTCCCACAGGAAGGAGAACGGTGGTTCAAAAACAAAGACTTTGATGAGAGGGCCTGGAGGATTATTTTGCATAACCCAGGTATGGATATAACCATTTTTAAACATGGAATCCTTGTTTATGCCCTATAGGAAAAGTGGACTAGTTTGTTATTGATAATTCTGAAGTTTATTACGTGTGAAAGAAGGTTTGGGTCCATGTAGATGTACCACATCAGGTTATTAATGAATTTTCTAGAAAATCAAACCATGAATTTGCCTTATTTCCTATTGAGTAGCCTAAAGAAGATGTCCACAATTGTACAAAAGAATCTGGATGACATAGAGCCTCATCTTTATCATCACGACCTTGTCAAAATTCTGATTGAAAAACAATTCAGGGCAAGAAAATACACATGGGAAAAATTCCTGATTAGAAACTTCTTTTACGACCTACCTGAAACACCTAAAGATAGCTTAACAAGGAAAATTAGGAGAAGAAAAACAAGTATAAACATTCAAGATGCTCCTGCTAGCATAGCTAAAGAAACTAGTAAGGAAGAAATATTATCTAAAACTTTAACTGAGGTTAGGAAGCAAGTGAAATAAAGGGGGGAAAGAAATGTTGAAGATGTCTATCAAACCCCAGAACATTCCTCAGAAGAGGAACAAATTGTTTCTGAAAGACTTATCCACCTTAAAGAACAATAAACCAAGGCAAAGGAGAAAGGGAAGGAAAAGCAGAGTGTAGAAAAAGGGGATACTAGCTCACAGACAGGGAAAATTTTAAGAACCCCCCTAAATTTATAAGTATAATAAATGGCCAAATCTCCATGGTATATAGGAAAAATGGAAGGCGATTTTATCAATAATATATTATGTATATATAATTTTTTGGCGAATCTCTCACCAGGCATGATGAATATTTTACTCAATATAAAAACTTGTAAGATCTTGGTATTAGCATGGGTTATCATAAACTTGGAGCTTAAAAATTACTATTAGTAATTTATAAAAATTAATAAAATTAATAGTTGATTTTTATTTTATTTTTTATTTTAACCAAGCTAAAATGTTTAGCATACATTAAACTACAACATCCATTTTTACTCTTGATCCAACAAGCCGTGAGAGGGATCAAATATTTTTTCACTCTATGCTAGTTTGCATATCACAATATTTGATACCACTCGGCGATTAGTAGATCCAAAGTAAAGATGGATCTATGTTGGTTTAATTCCCCCATTTAAATAGGCTACATTTCAGGTGAATACCATGGGTCAATACCATGTGCCATTTTGGTGAATACCATGGGTCAATACCATGTGCCATTTTTATTTTTATTAATACTAATATTAGGGTTAATAATGTCTTTTTGCATGGTATTTGTCCCATAGTATTTTGCCCATAGGTTTCACCTAAATATAACGCATTTTTTGAGTGTTCTTAAATATAAGATGACTTATGGAGTAAATATAAAAAAATGTTTTATTTGTTTACCATACCTCTTGTTTATTTATATTTTTATTAATTTACCGTACCTCTTTTACAAATATGGTATTTGGCCCATAGGATTCACTTAAAAAAAACCTCTTTCTTGAGCCTTCATAAATAGTGTTGGATACCTATACCAATAGGTTTCATATTTCATGATTGGATATCAAAGGTCCAAATATGCTCTGCTTTGACAAAGGCAAAGATCTCATATTTCCCTAGGAAGGCAATGTCTGTATCAGTCTTGATAAGAACTCAAATTTGATGGGTGGTCCAACAGTCTAATCTGGATCATGCCATGTTTTCAATTTTTATGTTGTAGAATAGAGAAAGAAATCTGTCCAAACTGTTAAATCTTGGCAGATAAGTAGCTAGGTAGAGAAACTAAGGCTCCCAACTGCTTAATCTGGGACCTTGGAAGGAATAAGGGTTGTATTAGATAGGAGCTGCAAGCAAAAAGCCAATGAAAAGAAAAGGCATTCAAAGGGTTTGCAAGTCCAAGTGCACCCTCCAAGAAGGAACAAAAAATGCTAGGAAATCTAGTTGGGTAGGTAGCTGGGGTTGCGGAAAAGTTGTCTCTTTCAAGACTAAGCTTGCTGAAACATCTACAAGAAAGGAAACACACTGGTGCATGACTAATTCCCCTGTTTTCATATGTATGTCACTCATTACTAACACCCTGCCCAAGATGCACAGAGCACAGAAATTAATATCTTTGAAATATTCTTATGGCTTTAAGAAGCCACATTTCTTGTGTAAAAATCTTTTCATTTTGATGTACTCCTTATTTCAAGTTGTTTTTCAAAGAAACTTGTTGATCTAGCCCTTACTCATATGTTCCCTCCATGCTAACAGCTAATTCTACTATTCTAGCTCCCTATACCCCTCTATCCCTATTATTATTATAAACACCATGGTGTATAAACCCCACAATGCATAAATATCCCCTCCCTAGCACTATAGCCATAGTATTCTATCCCTGGGACTTGAATTGACACCTGGTCAAGGTCAAGAACCCATGACTCACCTTTTGCTTCACCTCAGACCAGTTTCCCTACCCAAAGTGCCATTTTGCCTTGAAAAACCTTGAAAACCTTGAGAAAACATTGAAAAACCTCCAAAAACCCATAAAATTACTCCAAGAAGCGGAAAACCTTATAAAATCACCCTTCCCCGCTTTATCCTAAGGTCGGGGGTCATTCACCTTATCATATTTCATAAACCTAGCTAAAACCCCTTTTTCCAAAGTTTTCCGCCTTCGGAAATATTAATGCCCGAAACTATATAAAATCCTTTGAATAGGCTTATTTTTTCTAATGTTGGCGGATATTAACATTTTGCCTGAAAAACCTTTGAAAATTCACCGAGAGGAATGTTTATCACCCGGAGGGTCCCGCCGTCCACGTCTGCAAAACAAATATTTGTTTATTGCCCGCCTGCTGGTACATATTGTCCGTGCAGGTTGCTTGCCCGAGGACCGTCAGATCGCGCCAGGTCCAGATCTACGGCGGAGATTGATTTCGGGCGATCCCGACGTCTGCACGTTAACCGAAGCTGCTGTTACCATTCGCGCAAGTTGGGCGCCCGACGACCGTCCGATCGCCCGCCTCCAGATCCACGGCTATTATCAATATCGGAAGGCCTTACGTGTCTGACAGATACCTTCCGATATCTGTCAGACGCTTACGTCAGGCCAGCATCAGCACAGGGGCATGCGTCGCATTACTATTGCATCGGAGCGATGCCTGACAGTCCGTCCGACGTATAGGACCCCTTCCGATATGGCGACACCTGTCCCGTCCACATAAGCGCCCCGCTGCCGTGCACGTCACTGCCACATCTGCTCACCTCACCTCTCATATCGCGACACCTGTCCGCCACCTCACCGCCCCCGTGGACCTACCGCTGACCGCCACATCACCCGATGACGTCATGATGACGTCACCCAACCTGGGCCCCGTGATGACGTCATGCTGACGTCATCCATAAAGCGCGCCAAAAAGGCCAAAAAACCATATTTTTGTCAATTTTCTCCATTTTTCGTAATTTTCTGAAATTAACTGTTCAAGCGCTCTGCATGCATTTTTACGACGCCCGCGCCACCAGTCAACCTGCATCCATTTTCAACGCTCCCGGCGCGCAAAACCAGTTGAATTCTACAGTCCAGGCCTCTGTTTACCAGGTATTTCGGCCTCGTCCTCCTGTGAACTGGTTTTAAGTGAATTTTCTGCAAAAACCCGCTTAAAAAACCATTAAAATCCAAATTTTCACCGGCAAACCAACTGCATTCTACCCAATTTGGCTATTCAGAACCGAAATTTAGCGGTGAAAACCTCTGGGATCTGCATTTCTCTACTAAAACCTACCCTGACTCGCGCAATCGTGAGGTCCTGCATAAATCCCAAAACAGACAAGGGAGGTCTTTCTGCTACTGAAAACCCTTCCTAAAAGGCCTAGCATTGTCATCCTGACAATTCACCATCCCTGTCAATCGTGGTCCCCATCAGAATTCATTGTTTTAGAGAAGCATTCCATATAAACATGGAGACCCCCGAAATACTCAATGTCACTCCTCTAAATTCTCTCCAGAGAGAGCAGGATTGGTAGGAGCTGGCAGATCTGGATTATCAGATCTCAGAAGACTCCAGAGAAGGACTCACCCCTCATCTTCAACTATTAAATGAGTTCAGGGCCAAACACAGAGAAGGAACAGACATTTTGGGCATTTGGGAGTCTGCCCTGCCAACTTTTAAAATGCCTCTGGTCAGGAAATTCCCTGATTTAATTTATCTTTGTGCCAGTCAATATGAGCCATCACATAGGGCTGTAGTCGATTACAAAGGTGAGGTTGTGTTCTACACCACCCCTCAAGCCATCAGAGACATGGTTCAGTTCAAGACCAACAAGACAATGGTTCCCTTATCCCTGCTGGATTTAATCAACCAAGGGAACAAGACACTAACAGAGGCAGAGATCCTGAGGTTCAACCAACTATTTGTGAGCAAACCGGATACAGTGTTGCATCCTCCTATCTTTGATGGGTACCTAAATCAACTTGGGCTAGACCTAGCCCATATGGTGAGCTCAGTTCTAGGATACAAATCAACGGAATATATAGAAGAAACAGTGTTGGTTATGATGTTAAGGTTTGTCCCAGGGAGGGCCCCCATCTACTACAACTATGCCACATATATCTCGGACAAAATCCATGAGCAATTCCTGCACTTGCCTAGAGAGAGGTTGTTCAGATACTCCTCATATATCTATCATCTCATCGTATATCACCAATATGAAAAATTCTCCTTTGAAATCAAAAGGACTGATGCAGCAGGTAATCCAAGATCGGTAGTATACTGGAGCTCCATCTTTCACAGAGGCTCACCTTACACCTACTGTGAGTTCATAGATAACTTCATCCATCCAGCCATGTCCCTACTTATGACAGAACCTCCTTCAAGACTCACTGAAGAAATGAAGAGGATACTGCAACTATCCTCTGCTTACAGCATAGGGGACTGGTATTTTTACCAGCATCACACTGTAATCAGAATGTATGGGTGTGAGCTAAGACCATTCAGATTACCCAGGTTTGTGCCTATGAGGCTCTTTGCCCTGGAGTATTTCAGACAGTTTGCTTATGTAGATCTAGTCCATTTCTCAGGAAGGGGCAAGAAGGCCCAACTTAAAGTAAAAAACCAGCTTGGGCATATTGTGTTAAACAGAAGAGAGGGATGGAAGGAAGCAGAGAAAATGTTGGAGGGCCTTGGC